>JBAMBO010001819.1:0-110865 GCA_037044535.1 Lordiphosa magnipectinata
ACTTTTGATTTTAAAGCTCAATGAACCTAGTTCCTCTCGCACAGTAGATACACACACTACCCGCTGCACCTCAACAATAAAACAGCCAAGCGTAACTAGCTAACTTGAAAGGTATACCGTTTCAATCACGGCCGATTTGGCAACTCTGCGTATTCGACTTTCTTTTTCAATTAGGCAACCCTGCACGAATCCTTGAACACATCCTTATAAGCAGAGGTCGCAAAAATCGGTCCCCCGTTTGCCTTTGTCAGAAAACGACGGCTTTGGTGCGACCACATTGAAAAGAGGCACCGAAATAATCTTTAACTACGCTCTCTGCTTCTATTTGGTTGTGAGAGAAGAGAAACACATTTTTTTGATATTTTTCCTCTTAGGACTTTTTGGGACCGTTTGGCCTAATTCGCGAATTCAAAAGGTCTTCTTCGTATGTATACATCGGTGTGTTAGGCTCGGCTAACGATATGAATGTATGCGACGAACTATATGCGCTCTCTCGTTCTCTCTCGCATAGACTCTCTCTCTGCTTATGTTAAACTCTGGCGCAACTCTTGAGTCTACAACCTTTTCAAATAACAGTTTGAGAGTTTGGTCTTCGAGAAGCACGCAATTTAAGACCAATTGACTGAGTTGGGCCTGTTTTTCGGTTGCTGTCAGACCGATCAGTGCTGTGTGGTCAACCACAGCCACTTAACAGTGAGCGCGATAACAGAACACATTCGGTTTAGGGAAGCCCAATCCCCTTTTATATTTGGTTTTTCGGTCAGTGACGTGAGCAGAGCGTAGTGAAAAAAGGGTTGAGAGTAATTTACTAGCTATGCTTATAAGTAGTGTGTTCAGCGCTTGTAAATATCATTTCCAATCCAAAGAAATGTGTCTATTCGAATTTCGAACACCGAAAATCATGTTCCTATGTACATAACTAGATTCTTTTGAGCAGACCACAGTAATGATCCGTAGTCGGGAGAGTACAGCATTGATAGAGATACTTTTCAGAGTTGATATTTCCGGTACAATTTGGTCGAGTGTGGCGCACCGGTAGTGTGTATGGCTGCTGTTGCATCTAATAAAAAGTTATTTCTTTCTTTAGAAAATAGCTTTTACACATCGGGTCACCTTCACTAGCTATTGGCGCCAGCTGTGTAGTAACTAACCAGGAAAAAGCAAAAATTCTCAAACTATGCCGTTCGGATTCAGCGTAGGTCCCTTTCTATTGTGCGAAAAATTATAAGCACACTCGCCAAGAGATTAAGAGAAGCTTGCCCTGGCCCTATTTGGTGCTGTTGAGCCAATTTTACATTTTACATTACTCTTACAGTTTAAACCATATCTCAAGTCTAAAATCAGGGCTGCAAACCGGTTTTAAACCAAACCGGTGCGAACCCGAAATTCTGTTTTTTTTTTACTGTGAACCAAACCCTGAACCGAACCACGAGGACGAAAATAGTTGTGACCGAACCCGTTCCGAACACAAGCTTTTGGTTCGGTTCATAAGAAAATGTCCTCGATTTGTTATTTCTTCCTTTTCGCACTCCCAATGGTTATTAACATACATATATGTATGTACAATGTATATGTAGGGTGTCCCAAATAAAATTTTCATTCATTTTCTGAAAGCTTTTAGGGGTAAGTATTTTTGAGTTTTTTTTTCAGTTTTTTCGGAAATCGGTTAGAGGTCGCGCAAGTCGAATTTTCCCCAAAAATCGGGTTTTCTTAAATGTTTTTGAATTTTACTTCTGACTTTGTCAATAATCACGATTTTCTTAGTTTTCAAATCAGCATTTTTAAAGAAAAATGTACAAATTGTACTTTTATGAGCATTTGCTCATTTAGGTACCATATATTAAATTTTTTCGAAAATTTGGCATAAATTTTGTAAATAACGCATTATAACTCTCAAAATTTCTATGAAAATCAAAAAAACTAGTGATGCAGTTTAAAAGATGGGTAAATTTTAAAATTAATTTAAAAACATTTTAATTTGCCCTTGCCGTTCCAGAGTTTTACTCTTTTAAAGCTTTGCAGAAGTGTGTCCCACACGCAGCGTTGCCAATTTAGCTATTTTTTCTTACCAAATATAACTATTTTGTAAGCTCGAAAGCCGGAATCTATGCAGTTTTGCCGGAGTCTGCAATTCTAGCTAATTATTTGTTTACATTGTTTAGCTATTTTACATTAATCTCTGTTAAGTTTTAGCATTTTTAAAAGTCGATATTTGGTGGGAAAAATAGCTAAATTGGCAACACTAGCCACTAGCCAAAGTGCCAAAAATTGGGCGCAAAGAAGAATCGAAACAGAAATAGACAGAAAACACACAAGTCAGAACAATAAAAACGCGCATTTCATTTCGTTTGATAAGTTTTTACTGAGAAGGTGTGAAGTCGACAAATTTATTATACATACAATGTAAGCACTGATAAATCAGAATGTCACGAATGCAAACTAAATATGACCGACGGGCATGCAGCAAATTTAATGCGGCACCTTCAAAAGAAGACAAAGAAGAATTTTGATCAAATCATTGTAAAAAAAAATTCCAAGTGTGGCGAATAAACACCAATCGATGCTCAATTTTGTGAGTAAAAGACTGATTAAATTCGAGAATTCATAATCAATCGGACTAAAGACTTATACACTAGCAATGAAGGAAGTCCATATCCAGCAAACGAGCGCCAATCTCACGTCAATTATAATCTACGTCTTACAGTCTTACAATGTATTTATGCGTCAGGTGTATACCTATTGTATTGTAATTTTGTATATATAGGGTAAAACGTGCAACGAACCGAGGTTCGAACCAAAACCAAAGCCCAAAAACCTCGAAACTCAAATTTCTGAATCTTAACCGTTGGAAAATTTTGGTTCGAACCTTTTCGAACCTGTCAAAAACGTTAGCAAGGTATGAATTCCCGCACTCAACAATTGTCCAAAGACTAAAAAATACAGGTTTTAAATGATTTTCATTCAACAATTTAATTTTCACTTTGAACAATGTTCCCAAACTTCTTTGACCATTTGGCTGGCCAGTTTTTTTATATGGCAGCTATACTATATTGTGATCAAACTCGCAAAAACTGTGCTGAAGTAGATAATTGGACGCTACACAAAAAAAATTTTCGTTTTCGTACCCATTCTTACAGTAAATTTCACTGCAAAATATTGTTACATGTAATTTGTTCTTGATTCGTCAACTGTATTTTTGATATAAATTACCCATATACAAATAGTTAATCTAGCGTAATTTCTGTGTTATGATATGTTGTTGTTTTTGAAGCTCCTTGCTTTCATATTTGAAATCACTTAAATCCTCATACTCCCCTGGGCCTGACAACATTCCCAGTTGCGTGCTTAAAGAGTGTTGTTTTTCCTTATGCAGTCCTTTGCTTAAGCTTTTTAATCTATCTCTAGAATCTACTGTGTTTCCGAATCTTTGGAAAGAATCTTATATCATTCCTCTTCACCAAAAGGGAGGAAAATCTGATATATCCAATTATAGGGGTATAGCCAAGCTTTCCGCTATTCCAAAATTATTTGAACAGATTCTAACCTCATCCTTACAGCACTATTGTAAATCGATTTTATCACCTTTCCAGCATGGATTTACAAAGCGTCGGTCAACTACGACCAATTTGCTTGAATTTACCTCAATGGTTAACGATGGATTCCTTTTAAAAAATCAAACTGATGTCATCTACACCGACTTCAGTAAAGCATTTGATTCTGTGAACCACGATATTCTCCTCTTTAAGCTTGATCATTTAGGATTTCCTTCCTCTTTTCTGCTTTGGATTTCGTCCTATTTAAAAGATAGAACTCAAAAAGTTCTGCTTCGCTCTAATACTTCAAAGCCTGTCTTTGTCACTTCTGGTGTGCCACAAGGCAGCCACCTCGGCCCTTTGTTTTTTACTCTTTTTATTAATGATCTCCCCAATATATTGTCTTACTCTCGGATACTTATGTACGCCGATGATGTGAAACTTATTTTATCTTTCAACGACCCGACGCATTCGATCAGACTGCAAGATGATCTAAACTCCTTGCAGTCCTGGTGCTTGATTAATCAATTACACCTTAATTGCTCCAAGTGCATGTTTATGACTTTCCATCGTTGCAAACCTTCGCTGGCTACCTATACGATTGGCAATGAACCCTTGGAACGAATATCTACAGTCGTTGATCTTGGAGTTCTTTTTGACCCAAAATTGAGTTTTAATCCTCACATCTCCTCTATTGTAAATAGGGCGAAAGGTGTACTTGGATTCATTAAACGTTGGTCGAAGGAATTTAATGATCCATATACCACAAAGCTTCTGTATACTGCTCTAGTTCGCCCTGTACTTGAATACTGCTCGTCCGTCTGGTGTCCGCAATATAAAAAGTATATCGATCGAATTGAATCAGTTCAAAAGCAATTCTTGCTTTTGCCCTACGTGGCTTAAATTGGGACCCTAACCTTCGTTTACCAACGTACTCCAGCAGACTTTTGCTTATTGACCTTCCTTCGTTAGCTAACCGTAGAACAGTCTTAGGCGTTTCTTTTCTTCATAAGCTAATTATCGGTGATGTAGACTCTTCTGATCTTTTAGGTCGCCTTAACTTTTCCGTTCCTTCTAGGCCAACTAGAAACTATTTTCCTTTTATCTTGTCTAGATGCACAACTGATTATGCCCAGCATAATCGATTTCGGGTTTTATGTAAGAATTACAATGATCTCAATCACCTGCTCTCAACAGAGCTCTCTCTCTTCTCTCTAAAAACGTCTCTCTATAATTATCTCCGGGGAAATCTCTGACCACTCCCAGCTGTGAGTAGGGGCATAGCTTCCGGACTGGCTAAAAAATCCTCCCCCACCGGGTCAGAGATTTTCCGGTTATTTAGTTTTAAGTTTTACGTATACATTTTTTATTTTTAAAGTTTTCGTTTAGATAGTTTTCTCTCTTTCTCTCTATCTCTGTTTTAGTTTAATTTATTATATTATCTTATTTTTTCCTTTGCTCCTACATAACTATAGGTTTTGGTTTTTTCTCTCTCTCCCTTTTCTCGATCTCTATATTATTAATAGTTTTTGTTAGCTCTAATAACGCCTCTGACTACAATCTGCTGTGAATAGGGGCATAGCTGGCCGGACGGGCAAATAAAATACCCCACCGTGTCGGAGTCGTTATTAGTTTATTTTGTAATTTTATTAGATTTTCTTTGATAGGCTTCCTTAGCTCATAAAATTTTTTTGTAACGTATTTATACTTTCGTTGACAGCATTTGTTTGTCGACTCATAATAAATAAATAAATAAAAAAATAAATAACTGAAACTGCGACTTGCAGTAACATTGTACCATTGAAATAGTACCTCGCAAGTAACAGTAGTTAATATATGTATTATTATTTTCTGGTTTACTGGGCCGTCAGTAAAAGTTACCTTTAAAATAGTACTCTTGATGCGCGGAATTTAGTTGCAGTATTATATTATTTATCAGTGAATTTAAACTTGAGAATTACAAGTGGTCTCATTTATGCGACGTTCAAGAAATTATGAGTGTTTACTTATGGGCAGATTCAATAAAAATAAAATTTTAAACTAAAAAAGCATTTTAGTTTACTGTCAACAATGATAAAAATAACTATTTTTATTGGTTGGAGCATTTTCAACCGTCATTTCTGGTTGAAATCTACTGTGCTACCCCGTAGTCATTAGTCTTTTACTGTACCTGGCTGTAAGTTCAACCCCAAATTATGGGTTGGAGCATTTTAATAGCAGAATTGGTTGAATTTACCGACAAATTTTTTTCTTTGTACCATTGATTTAAAAATCAAGTGCTCATTTAGTAGAGACAAAGACTCTATAACTCACAAAGATGGGTAACGGCCATTTAGGTGAATATCATCACAGTTTGAGAAGAAATTATCGATGTGGACCAGAGATCTGCATGGGTACACCGCAAATACTAGTGTACTGCATTCGTACTTGATATTTTTTTACACTCGAGGGTGTCAACCACTGCAAAAATTGTATGCACTCATGGCAGAATTGTGCTCCGCTCATGCTCGTGTAGTTCATTACTTACACTCGAGCAAGCAGAGAGCGCTACAAATTGAGTGTTGATTGAATCACCAAAACAAATTTTAACATTGCGTTTTTTATTTGTCGCTCTCTCTTGACCAACGGAAACCCAGATAAAACTCTTATTTCAAAATATTTAGATTTCAATCACTGAAGCTCAAACACTTTTAGTGGTAAGAAATAATGTAAAAACAAGAAAGAAAGTCGGTCAAGCCCGACTATAACATACTCTGTACCCTTACACTCGCATTTGCTCAGGAGTCAAACGGCCAGTTAACACCCCGCGCACAACGCGGTGCGCTCTCTAAGTTTCTTTCTCTCTCTCTCTTTCTCTCTCGCACTAAGATTGCCTGTGTTGAACGGTTAGGGTATGTTGCTGTGGTTGTTGGTGGGGGGGTGGGTGGTGTTAACTGGCCGTTTTTTGCCGTTAACTTGAGTATCGTTCATCCGATCTTTATCATTCCTTCAGCAAATCGATAAATAATTTTGTTTACAAGGTATCTCTAGAAGGAACGAACGATCTATCTCCAAAACTGTAGGAGATATGACGGGGGCGGGAGGGGGCGTGGCAAAAATTGAAAATAAACTTGATCTGCCTGCAAGTATAAGAAATACATGTCAAACCTCTATCTCTTACCATCTCTGAGATCTCTTCGTTCATACGGACGGACGGACGGACGGACAGACGGACGGACGGACGGACGGACAGACGGACATGGTTATATCGACTCGGCTGTTGATGCTGATCAAGAATATATATACTTTATAGGGTCGGAAACGATTCCTTCTCCCTGTTACATACTTTTGCACAAACTTAATATACTCTATGTACCTTCAGTACAGAGTATAAAAACCGTACAGCATTGACAATTACTTTTTAAAATGAAAAGAAAAAGATCTGTAAAACAGCTTTAAGAAACCAACTACTTCTAATTATGCAGCATTGTTTTTCAATCCTCATTTCAAAGAGTTAGTTTTTTGTCTACAGAAACACGGAACGATGTTTATGCATCAATAAGATCAGTGTTAAAAATAAGTTTAAAATTATTTTTGAATCAAAGGAAACACTTAGAATTATTCTTGTTCATTTTCTTTCGTAAAATATTAAACTTCTCCCAAATTTCTTTTTTTTATAGAACAACCTTTTGTTAGAAAATCAAGGTGGACTACGCATACGCGCTGATTCCCGTGGTACCGCCACCTCTTTACGTGGTTTTGTCCATCACAATCTATTCATGCGTAACCGGAATCGTCCAGCCCTCTTTGTCGAGGGACGACAATCATCACCCTATCAAGAAGTGGAACTGTATCGTAACTACTTTGCTCAGAATATGGCTGGCTATGAGGATGTCATAAGACTCTGTCAAGTTGTGTCCAATTTTAGTTACAACTATGTACATAGCAATATGGGTGGACGCATTATGGAGGTATCCGGCTTTGAGAAGGTGCGACTACAGATCTATCAGACGACAGCTCATAACGGGTTCTATAGGTAAGTT
This sequence comes from Lordiphosa magnipectinata, assembly GCA_037044535.1. Classification (NCBI taxonomy): domain Eukaryota; kingdom Metazoa; phylum Arthropoda; class Insecta; order Diptera; family Drosophilidae; genus Lordiphosa; species Lordiphosa magnipectinata. The sequence goes on from JBAMBO010001819.1 coordinate 7,556, forward strand.
GGTACGAGTGTTTAAAAAGAAATTTTACTAATCAGTAATGTTTTGTTCCAGGAACTTTGCCACAAATTGGATGTCCAGAGCCACCATTGTGGCAGGTACTGCGGGTCAACAATATGTGGATAACATTTTCGAAAACTATGAGAATGACTATGAACTGCTGACAGTTAATAATTCCATGTAAATATGACAAGAAACAATATTTGATAATGGAATGGAGGAATGTGAAATGGAAAATTGCAAAATTTGAAGAAAATTTTTTAGCTAAAGTTAAAATTCAAAATTGTAGAATAATTTAAATTGCCTCAAAATCAAATAATATTCTTAGAAGAATTATTTTTATGCACACATTTTCCGTGTAATAAGTAAATTTTGTGAATTTTCCATATTCATTTCCATTTAATCTATTCTGTCCCAGGGTTGGAAACACTATTGATAGTGTGCGTTAAGCAAGTGAATAATGTTTACTGAATGTTTTCGGACAAATCTAGCATCTTTTTAACAAAATAAACAAAGTCTTCAGCAAAAAAGCGTCAAGAGGTTCGTATATGTGGTCTCTGCCAGAGTGTTCTTCACCTGAGGGCCAGTATGAATACCTCTATACCTATTTGGTATCAGCGATCTGATACGAATAAATAGTTTTCAATCACACCGGATCATTTACTCGTTCGCCTGGCCTAACGCTTCACTCTCGCGCTCACTGACTCTCTCTCGCACTCTTAGCAAAAGCGCTTAGTTCAAAATGTGGCCTGAACGCCATGCTTTCTTTGTTGTATCATGGCCTAACGAGAGCCCAGCGAAGCGCGCACTTACTCTCTCGCCCTCTCAGCATTAATTTTGCATGTTACTCGAGCCACTCGATTATACATAACAAATCATAATACTTCTCTCTTAGAACAACAAACCAAAAGAGAACCATTTAAAAAGAAATCATGCTAGTTTCTGCATTCACATGTTATCGCAAAATGAAATTCTCAATCCCCGCAGTGTTTTTTCTTTTGTTTGTGCCGATTTCGCTTTGCTCAAGACGATTTCCTTAGCCGCTCGAGCTAACTTCACTTACTTGTAAGGAATTTTAAGCAAGTTTAGACAACTCGAGACCACTCTATACGTATTTCTACTTATTGGAAGTGCACAAAATGACAGAATATTTTCTTTTTTTAAAACCTAAACTATACTTTGACTCCCCTACTTTAAAAATCAAGTGTACAAAGTAAACCAACTGATATCCCACTCTTTTTTCTTACACTTTTTCCCCACTTTCTTCTTTCAACTTGTAGTATGAGCTTTGACTATGAGAACAGGTAAGATTTTTATCTAAAAAAAACTATTTAAAAACACTTGTCTTAAATAATTTTTCTTATATATTTAATACTTTAGGACCTTTGAAACCTGGAGTTCGAAAATAGACGCACGACACAATTACTGGAGCTACAACAATACCATTTCGGTACAGTCTCGCATCAGGGATAAATCGGGTATGATTTATTTATATTTATTATATTATTATTTATAATACATTATATCTGTTCGATATCTTCAGATGATCCCATGTTGCTGGAAGTCTTGGCTGTACCTTTCCAAATGAACAATGAAACCATTTTGGATGGCAAATGTCCACCGGGTTGGGCTTTAGTGCACGATACCTGCTTCATCTATGTGGGAGCACCTATGAACTTCCATGAAGCACGAGATTTCTGTCGCTCTGAAAACTCTACGATGCCTTTTATTAGAACAGATAAACTAACACTGTGGAAGTATTTACAAAGTCAGATGAGACATTTGAAATATCCCGAGAAAGTTTGGATACAGGACTACAATCATATTGAGCGCTGTACGAGTTTTGTATTTGGTGAAATTGAGGTGGAGGATTGTGCCAAAGAAAAGGGTTTTATATGCGAAATGGATCCTAGGGTGAGTTATGGTGGGGAAATATATAAAGAAGGGATTGCCATTTATATTTCTAGTCTAATAGTGTAAGAATAATAATACTAGGCAACAAGGTCCTGTGAATAGAGTCTACACTAAGAAAAAACTAGAACGAATAATTTGAGTACGAACGCTCTTGAAAAAAAAATTAGTCGCTCTTGAATTTTCAAGAATTTCGCTCTTGGAATCGAGATAAATTCGTTCTAAACGTTCTCAATTTTGTTTTTTATAGGCAAGGGGGGTGAGGGCAACTTAACTTTGAGAGAGTAGCGTTGGAGTCGCTCTCGCAGAGAGTGAGGGCGCATGCGCAGTTGGTCGTTGAGAGAATGAGAGCGCAGAGAGTGAGAGCGCATGCGCAGTTTGTTGTTGTGCGAAAGGCAACTGCGTTTATTTATAAGTGTGATTTCGTCGCGTCTTCTATCTTAAGGAAGTTAGCTGAGCTCGTTACGCTGCCCGTCGCCTGTGTGTGTTTCAGTCTTTCAAGGTACCGTGTTCAAGTCCCAGAAAAGTAAGCAAAAAATAAAAAAAAAATATCTATGTGGGGTTATCTCAAAATCAATCACAGTTTAAAACAAAGTTTGGTGGGTGGTGGTTGGGGTTGGTTTGGTTGATAATGTTGAGTGGGGAGGGGGGGAGGGAGACGGACAACGTCGGTCGGGTCGGGTCGGTAGTGTCTCTAACACACCCCACCCCAACATATTCTTTTGAATTTTTTTATTTTGAGAATTATTCGTTCTTGGATCAAGTACTGAAACTCTTGAATCAATAATTATTCATACTTGGATCAAGAGCTGAAACTCTTGAATCAGGAATGTCGGGATCAAAAATTCACTCTTGAATCAAGAATTTCGCTCTTGGATCAAGAATTTTCACTCTCACCGTACTTTTGAGAACGAATGCTCTTGATTCAAGAGCGAAATTCTCTATTTTTTCTCTGAGTGTAGATGAAATCAGTCTATGCATTTTTGGTAATTTGAGCTTCAAATTCTAGAATTTTTGTAAGCTTAGATATACCATTAAGAATGAATGTATTCAAAATAAGAGCAGTCCGAAGCTTACATCTCAAAAATTTTTGTTTTTGTTGGTGAGGAATTAAAAGAAGGGCTGTCTCAAATGTGGGCCAGTCAGCTCTGATCAGCTCAAATAGCTCATAGGGTTCGTAGCCTAAATATTAAAATCACGTTAAAATAGTCAGTGGAAAATGGCCGAAATTTTCAATTGATTGCAGATTCGGGAGTGGGAAAATTTGGTAATAACATGATACAGCTTTTAGCCAACAATGTATTGACATGTGTTGTTGTACAGGAAAGCTGCCTCTTGACCATGGACTCCATGAAAGGGAAACCGTCGACAGGTAGAAATTTGTTATGTATGATGCAAGTTATTGTAATATATAATGTCAAAAAAGTCTTGCGGCATTTTTATTGAATTTTCAATTGTTCATAAAATTGGTTATAATAATGCGATTTAAGTCAAATATGCGCCGTTTTGTTCGATGACGAGTTCCCAACGAGATGCCAACTTCATAATGCCCCTCTTATAGAAGCTCGCTTCCCTATTGGCAAAAAACTCGCAGACCAATTTTCACAGGACTCTCTTGTGGCCAACTTCCGACTACCAAGCTAGTTCGCCATGGACAGAAATAGGTGGTAATCACTTGTTGCGAGATCCGGACTATACGGTGGATGCAAAAGAACCTCCCATCCGAGCTCCCGGAGCTTCTGGCGCGTCACCAAAGATGTGTGTGGCCTGGCGTTGTCCTGATGGAAGACAATTCGGCCTCTGTTGATCAAAGATGGCCTCTTCTGCATGAGTGCTGCATTCAAGCGGTCCAGTTGTTGGCAGTACAGGTCCGAATTGAGCGTTTGGCCATAGGGGAGCAGCTCATAGTGGATTATTCCCTGCCAATCCCACCAAACACACAGAAGAACCTTCCTGGCCGTCAATCCAGGCTTGGCCACCGTCTGGGCAGCTTCACCGCTTTTCGACCACGACCGTTTGCGCTTCACGTTGTCGTAAGTGACCCACTTTTCATCGCCAGTCACCATCCGCTTCAAAAACGGGTCGATTTTGTTGCGATTCAGAAGCGATTCGCATGCATCCATACGGGCAAAAATGTTTTTTTGCGTCAAGTCGTGTGGCACCCATACATCGAGCTTCTTTTTGAATCCAAGCTTCTTCAAATGGTTTATAACGGTTTGATGACTCATGCCCAGCTCTTGGCCGATGCTACGGCTGCTACTATGCCGGTCTCTTTCGATCAATTCAGCGATTTTATCGCAATTTTCGACGACAGGCCTTCCGGACCGTGGCGCATCTTCGATCACCTCTGCACCAGAACGAAAACGTTGAAACCATCGTTGTGCGGTGGAAATGGAAACTGTATCGGGTCCATAAACTGCACAAATTTTATTCATTTTTGCGATGCATTTTTGCCTTTATCGTAGTAGTACTGTAAAATATGCCGTATTTTCTCTTTATTTTGCTCCATGTTTGCGACGCTATAACTCACGAACGACTAAAAACAAACAACAATAAATCAAACACGTGTTAGCGCGTGAAAAGAGCTTTCCAAAAAGCTCTAGCGTGAACCGATGCGACGAATACAACTAGAACTACGCGCTTGCAAAGACAAGCTTGCGGAAATACTGCAAGACTTTTTTGACAACCTTTATTTAAATACAATTAGCTATTGAGCATGTGCAAACTTGACAAAATTGATATTAGTAAGCTATTAGAAGAAAAGTGGTTGCTGACCAGTAAAACATGTGAAATTTTCAGATGAAGAACGAGATCGAAAAATGTGTTTTAAAATAGTCCGACAACTGATTAAATAAGTATAAAATTATGGCAAAGATGTGCCAAAACGATGGGGAACCAATAAATACCCAGTCCTGGAAATCTGAAATCTCTGGAGATCTCTGGTTTGCAAAACGCTCAAAAAATCCGTCGGTGTCACAAAAGTTCAAGAGATTTCGTTCTCCAGATAATTTTCCATTTCCTCAAAAAGGTTTGCATCTCTCGCAAAAAAAAATTCCCATTTTCGATTTTGATACAGCAGCCTTAAGCTGGTTTTGCGAACAATTTTTAAAACGCAAATTTTTAAATTAAGACAAATTTAATCTTTAATTCATTTGATGCAACCTATTCTTATAAATGATGTTGCTTACATTTCAAAAAGTAATTTTGCTTAACTAATTTGGTTTGGGTGTTAAATTTGGCTAAATTTCAACAAAACACGAGAGATTTGAAACCAACCGAAAGAGATTTCAGGGACACCGAGAATTGGTTTTTGGTTGGTATTTGGTCAGAAGAGATTTCCGTGACTCCTCCGTATATGAAGCTTTCTTCTTCTTTGGCCCGTTGCTAATATCTGAACAGCTTAACGGTCTCATCCGCTGCTATAAATGCTCGCCAATTTTTGTTGTTTTTCTCGAGGAGGCTTCAGTTATTCATACCATGCGTGGCCATGTCTTGCCCTTGCAGCACTTGGCCTTCTTGTCTCAGTTTCGGTTGTCCCCTCCTACCGGCTACCTTAAAGTCTTTTGCTTTCCTATGGTTTTTTTAATGGAGATTTTTTGGGTCAACTCGTTTTCTGTCTTGTCTTGATATAGGGAACCACACGAACTTGATCTGTTTGGAGTTTGACTAACTCGAATCAAAACAGTTTCAGTCTTGATTTACTTAAACATTTTTTTTAAAAGTTGACTTCACTTATGCAGGGCACTACGTGGGGTTCTATGTATTTATATTTCGGGAATAGCAAATAGTAACAAACATTTTTAAATGAAAATGGCTTTATTGATTTGCAAAATATTCTCCATGAAAATTTATGCTCTTTTGCATTCGCACAAACCAATATTCAAAGCACTTTTTCCGGTAAATGTTTACTTTGAGGTAACCAGCTCCTAAAATTCGCGAAATTATTTCCTCGATGGACTGCGAATTATGAAGAATTTACGTGCACAAAATAATTGCCGGGCGACCATGGGTCTCTTGGGCATAGCGACATAATTTCGCCCAGTACATTTGGAATCGAAATTGTGTCGTTTTGAAACGACAAAACAAAACGACATTATTTCGCTCGAACGACATTATTTCGACTAAAAACTCTAATTGGAACGTCGAAACTATGTCGTTCTTAAACGACATAATTTTTGTCTCGCACTGTTGCACTGAATGATCGCTTCAATAATCAAGATTTATTTATCTGTGTCGATAACGATGACGTTGTTGAGGAACTAACAAATTTGGAGGATATGGCGTGGTTAAGTATATCAGAATCATCCCTGACCTCGACTCATTCAAATTTAAGCGCACTGACTGAGTCTTCAGTTGTTCATGATAACCCATGCAATATTTGTTTCGTGAACCCAAAATCTATCCTTTTGAGGCCTTGCTATCACATTAATGTGTGCGAATCGTATTGGGATAGAGTAGTTGAGAAAAATCTTTTGAAAAACGAAAATTCCAGGCGTAGTGCTGAATTCGATGGCGAATTTCATGAAGAACGCAAAGCAAAGTGTCCGATTTGCGATCAAATTTTAAACGAACCCATAAAAATGTTTGTATTTATACATAGTAAACATTACAATTGGTTACAAGCTTTTGAAATAGAGAAGATAGCAAACTTTCCATATGTATTTTTGGTCCCTGAATTCAAATCAATTGTCCGTTTTCCCCCACCAGGTCTGGTTTACAGAGATATTTGCATAAACGTGTGTTGTTTACATTTATAGGTGCTGTGACCGCATTAATTAACCTTTTCCAACCAAATTTGTTTTAATGTAAGCTGCATTGAATGATCTTACAGAAAAACCGAACACGTTTTGATTTTGTTCATAAGCTACAATTTTTATGGATTTTAAAAGGGAAAATATGGTTATTTTATGATAAAATAACTTTTTTTTTCATGTTTAAAAAATTCTGAAAAATGGTCTGATGACAGAAAAATATCTTAAAAATATCTGATATAATAGCTCTTTTTAAAGTTATAGCCCAAAAACTATAAACATTTTTCTTTTTTTTTTTGCATGATTTTGAAAGTTCTTGTAGTTTGATAATAACAAAGTGGCTATTAAAAAATTATTTGAAATAAATTTTTGTTAATTTAAAGACATTTTGGAAGTTAATATTATTTTAAAAAAGTAAAAAAGAGTCGTAAATTTTTATACAGCCATGCTCCCATTTTCGCTTTCGCAAAAATTTTACGATTTGGTCGCCAAATCGCAAAAGTAGTTGCTCCGAAATTCGCAAATCGCAAAATTTCGCCTTTTTAAAACCGGCGACGTCTGAGTACGTGAAATGAAAAGTAAATGGAAAATATTGCTACAGTTAAGAGCTGCCATCCTATGAATCAATTTTTTGATCATTCTTTGACTCTTTAAGATTGTTTTTGTCGACTCTCTTATACAGTTTGGATTGAACTCTTGTGTTAAACAATTTTTTTCCTAACCCTCCCAAAATTGCACGAGCAGCAAAATACCTTTAGACAACAACAAATTGCGTTTTGGCTATGGTATATATCGATACATAACTATCGATAACCGATAGAATTGCTAGAGTTGCCCAAGTAATCAGCGGAACGTAAAAAGATACGAAACAATGCTTAAACTTCACATACAAGCTTGATGATTTTTAGTTGTGGGTTAATTATGGTTTTAAATTATTTAAGTAAATACCACACAGAACTACAAGCAATTTTTTTAATAGTAAAAATGTGAGCGGCATGGTTGCAAAATGATAACTTCGATCGTTGGCAACTCCGTCAGCTGTTTCTAAAGAGTGTTTATTATTGAAACAAGCCAAACATATAAGTTTCGTTATAATTTAAATTTGCCTGTCTAATTTTATTCATTTTGAATATTATTATTCCATTAATTGTAGGGGCAAGCATAAGAATGCGAATCAGGATGAAATCATTCTCAAGTTTATGAGAAATAACCCTGATTTTGCCAGGGTATTTGCCAAGGGCGATCGGATTGCCATTGATGCCAAATGGTCAAAGTTGGCAGTTGAATTCAATGCGGTTGTAGGTTTTCTAATTTGAATGTGAGTTCCATCTACACATGCGATAATGCTAGGAAGTTGGTATTTGGAGTAAAAGTAGTCCCGCGATTTCTGAATTTCTCCTGGTGTCATTTGCAAATTTATTTCCTCTGCGCATACTGTCCTTTCCAGCAACTGAATAATGTTGTGAAGTATATTCCCAAATGTACTCCTGCCCATGTTTATATGGTGATCCTTTGCAACAGACAACTGGTAAGAGCCAGTGGCAAGATACCGCAGCACTGCTGCTAGTTGAGTTGACTGCGCTATTCGGGATGATTTGAGATCTGCTCGTATTTTGGATAAAATTATTAAAAATGTTTGTTTATCCAATCGAAATGATTGCCAGAACCTAAAAACAATGAGCTTTTGATTTAAAATAAAGTTCATATTTTTATGCACACATGACTTACCGTTCATCTGACAAAGTACTGACATATTTTTCCGTAAATGATGTCTGCGTCTTAGCTGAAGAATTTTACGGCGTCGTTTTTCCTCAAAGCAGGCAATGGCAAATCAAAAACGCATTTTAATTTCACTTGGAATTATTGCAAAACAAACTTTACAAATCTGAAATGGCGCTCATCAGCTGTTTTTGTTATGTGGAATGACACAAACCGGTTTGGAAATGAAACATTATCGATATCAAAAACTGACGAAATTCGGAGCACACTAAATTGAAATCGTACGAATTTGCTCAAATCGCAATTCGCAAAATTAAGTGAAAACCGGAGCATGGCTGATAGTATTTGGTCCATAGCTTTAAAAAGAGCTATTATATCAAAATACTGAAGATGTGGAAGTAATTATTTAAAATAAATTGACAATTGATTTGAATTCAGCGACCAATTATACATATGGAAAGTTGGCTATCTTCTCTATTGCAAAAGCTGTCATTTTTTGTAACCCTGTGTTATCATTAGAGCTTAACAAATTTCTAACATGTTAAGAAACTACATACTGGATTTATGTACTATTATTTTCAGACAATAATAAACTTCATTTACTTCATTTGAATTTCAAAATTTGCGTCTTCAAGCGCCCACACCCAAAACATTGAGCGGTTGTGAGGGAACCTTAAAGAAAACATTCCTCGCTTTGGTCGGAGAAAGGACCACTATCTTGGTTATGTTGCCAAATTTCAGTTGCATAAGAAGTATCCCTGGCATTATCAAAGAATCCACGAGATAACCCCAAGTTTGAGAAAGTAATAAATGAAGACATTCATTTCTCTTAGGTAAGCGTTGAACATGCAAATTTTCTTGAGAAATTAGCGCCGGAGGCGAAAATGAAAATATTAATTTGTAGGAGGAGTATATTCACGAGGCGGACGACAGTGGACAGTAGGCATTTCATTTGGGGAAACCACGTTAAAAAAAACGCGCCTTAAATTTTACCTCGTTAGGTGGCGTGGAAAAGAGTTCATAACAGTTCCAATAGGTGTCAAGTTTTCATCACTTTCGCACTCAAAATCGAACAACCGTACGCCTTATATATAGATTAAAAAATATTTTCAATGTATTTATTTGCAAAAACAAACTGAATTCGAAAAGCATATGTGATCGAGCATATATTTGTATGGGCAAAAATTCAAACTATGAAATTCAATTACAAGAGAACCATGGTCGACCGCCAATTGTTTTCTGCACGTAAATTCTTCGTAATTCGTGATCTATCGAGGAAAAGAGAAGAAGAATTTCAGGAACTGGTTACCTCAAAGTTATCATTTACCCTTTTTCCACTCCAATTAAGGGAACTCCAAAACATGGGCTTTAAATGCATCAGCAGCTTCGTTCGGTGTAGAAAAACGTTCACTACGCAGTTTTTTTATTGATGTCTGGGAATTAATTAAAATCATTGTATGCTAAATCAGAGCTGTACGGCGGATGACCCATCAATTCGACGTTTTGGCCGGTCAAAAAGTCGCTTATGTGTCATGATGGAGAATGATTCATCTTTGGCGATTGGTTTTGCGAATTTCTCCGAAGACTTCAGTCAAACAAATGGTCGTGTACCGCTCAGAATTAACCTTCCTACGCAGCTCAAGCGGAACACAAGCCACATGACCCATTCGGCCGAAGAAACAGGCGACCATTTGTTTCTCAGTGCTTCGTGCGCGAACTTTTTTTGAGGGGATTTGGCCCGTCTCGGAACACCCACACGGTCGATTGCTTTTTTGTTTCTGGCTCATACGCATATATCCATGATTCGTCACCTGTGACTATCTTATAAACGTCTTTTGAAGCACCGCGACAAACCATTTTTAAGGCAAGGTGTTCATGAAAAATCTTACATATGGGTCATTCTCTTTAAAACCGAATGGTTTTAAAATTCACCATTTTTGATTTCAATAAAAAAAATCGGAAATTAGATCTCGACACTCCCAACAAATGTGATTTTTGGTTTTGCAATAAAAATTTTTGTTGATTTTATAAACAATTTCCAAAATCGTCAAAAACGGAAAAATTGAAAAAAGGGTTTTTTAAAAACTTGATTTCTCAGGTTTGGAACTGAGTTTATCAACACTCCCCTGTTGAGATAGTCCACGTCTCTTTAAGTTTTGATTTTAGCACTTCTTTGTTGTTGCAAAAGAGAGCAGTATAAGCTCGTATACTGTCGGTGTGTCGACACCGCTGCCGCAGAGCGCTATTGTATACACTTTATATTGCGACGTGCCGAATTCTACTTTAAGTCAATGAAGGTCACCATACAAGAATCCTTTTGAGTAAGCCAAACTTTTTATGGAAACTAAACAAAGCTAGAAACACAAATGGCAAACGCTTGCATTAAGAATTAAACTAATCATGATATTTTCTTTTATTATTCCAGGTCATCATTGATCCCTTGTCCTGGCGTGCGGATATCTTTGCCATTAGTATTATTTCCGCTTTTGTTTTGGCCATTATTTTGTTGATTTTGGTTGCCTTCTGTTGGTTTGCCAAGTCCAAGCATCGTCATGTGCAGCGTTTACAGAGACGTAATAGCATACGTCAGAGTTTAAGAAGTCTGAACAGCATAGATCCTCAGGGATCCTTAAGAAGAAGGCCAAATTATGTATGATTTTCTTTATTTTTGTATTATTGAAATTTTTGTTAATTTTTTGTTACTTTTTCCCCCTTTATTTTTGATTTGTAGAACATGTCCAGCAATGGCACTTTATCCAAAAGTCAGGACTATAAGCAAATGGTGGCCAATGGTTCCATCGACTCCATGGATAAGAGTGTCTTAAGCTCCGAGGCGGGCAGCTTTGAGGGTTATGAACCCAAGACGCATTATAATGAATATGTCAATCAAAATGCCCTGAAACCAGCAGGACAAGCCGAACAACCACCCAAGGTGGCCACCATCTCCAAGGCTAGTGGACATCGGGCGCGTGCCGCTGCGGCGGCCTTGGAACCCGATGTCTTTGAGCTTAGCTATCGCAACGAAGGTTTTCGTGACAATTCCACCTATGGCGGGGGTACCCGAGCGAATTCCTTAAGCACCAGTGTGGCCGAGGATACACCCATTATACATCACACGGATGGCGAAATTGAAGAGGCTGGCTCGGATTATTATGGCAATGCCAGTACTTTACCTCTGCGTACCGAAGGTACAGGCGGTAGTAGCCATGCGGGCGCCGTGGGAGGCCGACGTGGACAGCCTGGTCTGGCTTTTCTCAGCGAATTGAAGCAAAATTTGCCCGAATATCAGCGCAGCTCACACAGCAGCTTTATGCCGCAGCGCAGCAGTGGCGATTCTCTGCCCTTCGATCAAAAACTAGATCAATTCAATTACTCCAACGAGTCGTCGCTATATCGTCCGGCCCCAGCGGCCCCCCAACCAGCAGATATGCGTCGTCCGGACTCGTATTACACAGCCGTACGTAGTAGTAAGGCACCCACATCACATTATCGTACCCCCAGGCCGTTGGCACAGCCACCAGCAGCACCCACACCCTCATCACGTCCAAAGACTGTCTATCAGGAGGCCTCCGCTTCGCCCTCACTGACGCCCTCACCTCAGATCTTAAGCAACCCCTATCATCGCTCTAAATCGGAGGCTTTGCTGGAAACCGATTTTGATAACGAAGACGGTGAGGGGGGATTGCAACCGCTGCAGACAAATGGACGCAGTCACAGTCAGCCTTTGGAGACGGCCATGTAATGGTCCCCTTTTCACTTTCGCTGCTTAGTTAGGTTAAGTTTTCCAATACTTTTTTTATAAAAATCGAGATTATGTTTAGCCGACGAACGCCCCACACGTTGTTTTTCTTTCTTGTTAATGTAAAACTTGATCCATCCATTAGTTTTAACCAAAACGAACGCAAAAAAGAAAACGAATTAGTATTAAAATTGTTGTATATAAACTAAATATAGCTACTTGATAAATAAACGAAAAGTAAAATATAAATTTAATGCGTTTTTCAATATGGGTAAGTAAGCATCATGGATTTTTGTTGGCTTCCCTAAGCAATGTGGCAGAAGAACTTTGACAGTAAGTTAAGGGTACTGAATTCCTTTAGATCAGAGATGGGCATGCACACATATCGACACACTTTTCACACGCATACAAGCACAATTTGCGTGCGCCCCATTCGTGTTCTATAAATAGCTTTCAATGCTTATAGCGTACGTGTGATTTAGTGCAGTCGGCCGCGGCAGAGTCGTATGCACACGAGGCAGCGCGCGCTGCCTCGTGTGCATTGGAACGTCGCGACGTGCCCATCTCTGCTTTAGATACCATTTTTTATAGGTTTACAAAAAAGCACTTTCATGCACCAAACTACGTATAGCACAGGTCGTTTAGAATTTTTTTGTCGTTTATTTCTTATCATATTGCTCTCGAATAACACAAAAAAGTCAACAAATTATTAAATTCAGTCACAACTACTAGTTTTAACAATATGTTAAGCTTAAACAACATTTTGTGTTTACAGATTAAAGTTTAATTTGATTTGAAAAGCCGAAAAACCATACATCATTCATAATACCCTTGAAAAGAGTATATTAAAATTGTCCAGATGTATGTAAAGCATAGAAGGAAGCATCTCCGACCACATAAAGTATATATATTCTTGATCAGCATGACGAGCTCAGTTCATATAGCCATGTCCGTCTGTCCGTCCGTCTGTTTCTATGCTATCCCCTCCGTCAGTCTTAAAGCTATCTTCACCAAACTTTGCACGAAGCCTTTTGGTACAAATACGCTGCACATTTGTCGGAGCCGGCCGGATCCGTAGCTGCCATAGGAACTATCGGTCGAAAAAGTAGTTTTAGTGAGAAAAACTTTTTTGTCTTCAACGCAAACGTCCCCAAACCTTGTAGTTCTATGCTTTGAAATGCTCCCACCAAGTTTTATGAAAATCAGCCAACAATATAGTATAGCTGCCATACAAAAGATATGTCTGAAAAAAAGTCTTAGTAGGAAAAACATTTTTGTTATCAATGCTATCGCTTCCAAACTTGTTATTGATCAATACTATATGCTACCACAAAATTTTGCCAAGTATGATCGAAATCGGATGATTATAGCATATAGCTGCCATAAGAACGATCGGTCGAAAAAGTAGTTCTTGTGAGAAAAACTTTTTTGTTTTCAAGTTATTCAGTTATGAATATTATCGGTTCCCACACAGTTTTGGGGAATTCGGTCAAAATCGGATGATTATATCGTACAGCTGCCAAATAAAAAACCATCTGTTGCTGAGTTTGAGGAAATAACTCAGCTAAGAATGTTTGACGAAAATCATTTAAAACCAGGGAATCAAACCGAATCGTATTTCGGTTCCGGTTCCAGTTCTGGTACGTACCGAAACTTGTGTTTCGGTAAAAGGTTATGTTTTCGTTCTAGTAATATTTCGGTATTCGGTTCCGTACCGGTACCTGCTTTCTTATTTTGGTATACCGGTACGTACCGGTATGAACCGGTAAAATATGAAGAAAGAGCGGTCATTGATTATGCATTCATTCTATTTCTTAGCGAAGACTTAATAAAAGTTATACGCTTACTTGCCCTTCTCAAAGGCCACACAATTGTGGAAACTTTGTAGAGATTTCTTTATCTTACGAGAGTTTTTCGGGTTTCACTATTGAAACACGGTTTTTTATTTACAATGTCTCTATACGTGTTTTTTCTCTTCACGGTTTGTCGATATGGATTTTTCTTTCTGTCTCTCTGTCTGTCTGCATTTCATTTTAATCACAGCTTCTGTCTTCGTCCATCTTCTACTATCTACTGCGTTCTACTTTCGGTTTCGTCATCGTCCATTCTCTATACAGTGTGACCATCATTTGACTTTTTACCAATACCTTAACACTTAAATATCGATACATTTATACATCTTGGCGGTCATTTTCAAATAATTCCAAAGACTTTTATTTGGAAAACGTTTTAAGCTCAAAAAAATTTATCACGATTGATGCCATTAATCAGTTTTGTGAAAATACTAAACTATTTGTAGTGTCCTGCTTCTGAAGTAATTGTGCTGCTTTCCTCATTAAGTTTTAAGTTGAACAGAAATGGATAACACAAGTACTTTTCAGTTTCGAGGTTAGCATTAGCATGACATTATAATGTGGGCCTAAGAATAAAGGATGCAATATTTTTCAAGAGACTGGTCTCGTGTTTTTCTTTTTTACAATACAAAAGTTTTGAAAGACCAGACTCCTTTGAAGTCTAGTCGTTGCACTCAGAACCGAAACTGTACCGGTACAATGTTTAGGTTCTTTTCGGTCTTTTAGGTACCAAAAATATCGGTACTCGTATACCGGTACACAATCAATTTCAAATATCGGTTCCAGTTCCGGTTCTGGTTCTAAGTCTTAATCGGTTCTTTTCGGTATTCGGTTCCGGTTCTGGTTCCGGTTTGATTCCCTGCTTTTACAGCAAAAAACAATGTTTTATAGCAGAAACTTTGAGCTATGAATATATACAACATACATCATTAATACAAAAAAATGGAGGAAAGCTAACTTCGCCTCGATCGAAGTTTATATACCCTTGTAGCTTGTATAATTTATATAAATCAAGGTTTTAAATGATTTTCGTTAAATATTCTTAGCTGAGTTATTTCCTTAAGTCAGCAATAGATGGCGCCACTACTTTGACCCTTTGGCTTGCCAGTTTGTTATATGGCAGCTATACGATATATTCATCCAATTTTGAGCAAACTCCCCAAAATTGTGTGGAAACTGATAATAGTCACAATTGGAATCGACTCATAGTTCAAATGGCAACTATAGTCTATAGTCATCCGATTTGGATCAAACTTGGCAAAATTGTGTGGTAGCATATAGTATTGATCAGTAACAAGTTTGGGAGCGATAGCATTGAAAGCCTTTTTTTCAGACATATCTTTTGTGTGGCAGCTATACTATATAGTTGGCCGATTTGAATAAAACTTGGCGGAATTATGTGAAAGCATAGAAAACGTAGAAATACGAGGTTTGCGGGGATGTTTGCTTTAAAGACATAAAAGGTTTTGTCACTAAAACTACTTTTTCGACCGATAGTTCCTATGGCAGCTATATGCTATAGTCATCCGATCCGGCCGGCTCCAACAAATGTGCAGCGTATTTGTACCAAAAGGCTTCGTGCAAAGTTTGGTGAAGATAGCTTTAAACCTGACGGAGGGGATAGCATAGAAACAGACGGACGGACATGGCTACACAGAAAAAAATAAGATCAGGTATTTCAATATCATATCAGTAATATAAATATTTGCATATCAAAGTGAAACTATTTAATATCAATATGAACCTGTAATACCACATTGATACTAAAAATATTATATTGAAATGTGAAATGATCAATGTGATGTGAAAAATGACCTAGTGATATGATTTCAGATCAAAGTAGACATCGAAATTGTGAAAGTAGAAAGAGACACACAGATTTCTCAAATCAAAGAGAGACAGCAATAGTCTATCTCGAAAAAAGCAAAAACAATGCTCATTGCTCTGCTGCCGCAAGCGCGAAAACGAGTGCCGGTCGTTTTTTCTTCGTGAACGTTTCGAAGTTGGCGTCGGGTTTGCAGCGAACTTCTAGCTTCATCGTGCGAATTTCGTCATTCGATCTGTGCTGGCGCGTGTGAGAGGTTAGTATAAAAAGATGCGGTGACTGAAAAAAAATGTAAACGGTAATAGTGAATAAAATGTGAATTGTATGTGTGTGTTTTGTTGTACTGTTGTTGTACTTCCAAATTTATAAATTGTAAAAAGGCTATTGCCTTTATTCAGTCGCTAGTAGTGTGTACGGATATAATACACACACTCATATATACATATTGTGCGTGTTTTTTTCACTTTGAGCTCTCTACTCAGTAGAAGTGCGTGTTTAAATATGTACATAAGTATGTACATATACATATTTTGTGTCCGCGATGCGTTTTTTTTGTTCTGCCCTTGAACGTCGAACAACACAAATACATGCATATGCAAACATGCGTACATACAAATCTACATGCAAAATATGCATGTATGTATGTATATGTGTGCTGTTTGATGTTCAAGGGCAGAACAAAAAAGCGCATGCTCAGCCTTTGCTTTCGGCAGATTTCGCACGCATGCACAAAAAAACTTATGCGAGTTTAAGTATATTCATTTTGTATAATTTTTAGATTAAAATGGAAGACATCCAACTCTATGAGCTGATACAAAAACTAAACATTGGAAAATTGGTGTACGAAAAGTTATTTGGTAAGTTTTGTTTTGAAATAATTATTCTTCTCAATATATTAATTTTACAATTTTTCTAGAGTGTGGATTTAGCTTCGACCGCCGTAATTACATTTCTTCCAGCGACAATGAGCAGATTTTTCCAGAAAAATAATTGTCAGAATAATTGTATAATGTATTATAAAAATATAGCTTTCATATTATAAAGATAAAGCATACCCTTTTGATATTTTCAAAATATTTCTTTGATACTAAAACAATGTCCTACAGGTATTTTGAAAATGTAGCTTTGCTACTATAATAATATATCATTGATATTAACCAATATCAAATTGTTGATCTGAAAAAATATCACGTTGATGTGTTCGAAATGTCAAAGTGATATATACGAACATATCATCTGGGTATTTTTCAGATGAAGGCCGATTTGAAACTACAAAATATCAGATTGATACTAAATATCGCGATCTTTTCTTTCTGTGTATATGAACTCAGCTCGTCATGCTGATCAAGAATAAAGGTCCAAGCGCACTCCCCTGCGGAAGGCCTGAAATTGGAGTGGAAAGCGAGTGGTTTATTCTGACTCTGTAAATCCGGCGGTCTAAGTTTGTATCCAGCTCAATATGAAATGAAATTCTAGCTTTAACAGCTTTGCTAGTAGAGCGTCATGACAAACTTTATCAAACGCGACCTGACATAAAACCATGTTGATTTCGGTTATATACATCCTTTCGAAAAATTACAAGTGATTCGGAAGTGGAATTGGTGACACTATAAGGTGCCAAATGTCGCAGACTAAAAAATCCAAACAAAATTTGCTAGGGTTGCTAGGTTTGCAAAGTTGAACAAGGTCAAGGCTTCAAGGCTATAAAGTATAGTACATACCACAATGATTAGATTCCATCAAAAATATTTCCTCAAAACTTTCGTTTTCATTAATTTTTAGCAATTGTAAATCGCAGCAGGAAAGTATGCTCGAAATTTTTAACAATCATTCGTTAGCATTAGCTGACTTTAACAGCTGCTGTACTAACAGAGTTCTGTTAATTCTGAATTTCTGATATGCAGCATTACAGTTTAATGTGAACTAATGGCAAACAAAATCGTAACTTTTGAACACTTTTGGAAAAGGGGTTTATTTCAAATTTTGAAGTAAAGAGGTGTCCAAAGTGCGGTGGTGCAAGATTGCAAATAGCAAACACAAACTGAAGTGGTTAATTGTCTAGTTGACCGACCATTGCTCATCATCATCATCAGGATCCTGTAAATGACATATTTTTTGACTTTTGGAATGAACGCCGGTTATGTTTTCAAGTTGAAATTAGCGGTTCGGTTCGGGTTTGATCCGTTTGCATCCATGATCAATTATAAAAACAAGAATTTAAAAAATTCATACTTTTAGGCTGACTATAATAGTTTTTAACGAAGAAAAAGTCAAATGGTGAAGCATTTAAAATAAAATTTTCTGAACTTTAAATCCAAAACTCCTAAAAGCGCAAACCTTCTTCTCCAGTGAAATATTCAAAGTAAATAAATAGCTTAATAATTCAAAATTACATATTTATTTCACTTTTTAAGTAAATTCTTAGTAATAAGTAAGCTTAATAATATTTTTTTGATTTCCGTCTAGTTCATGTCTCCTTTTCTGATACCCTTTGTATTCTTAGCTGTCATTCGGGAATAACATTTGTGTAATTTGTTGTCTAGTGTCCCCAGTTTTAGTGACTAACTCACAGGTGGCCCGATATTGCTTATCTCTAATGAGTCAAATTAACTTGTATGATAATTCTGCTAGTTAAAATAAAATTTCATATATGTCTTCTATTTCTACATAATTTTTGAATTGTAATTCAAAAAGTAACCGCCTGTTGGCGCCTAACAGCACTTTGGCTTCCCTCCACACGTATCATAAGTTCGTTACGAAATGCCCGAACTATCGTTGATGTGACACCACTAGGAAATCACAGACCGCGCTCAGTATCAGTTGTTGTTGCTGTTGCTCCAGTCGATATGGTGAAACAATTATTAAAACAGCTACATTAAAATGAAGGCAAATCTGATAGTTATGGCTGGCCAAAGTAGAACAACAACACCACTGAAACAACGTAAGTGTAGAACAAATTGGTGGCTGACGTGTCTGAAAGCCACGTTGGGTTATGATTGTGAGTGCGAGAGTCTGTGTGTGGGCTTGACATTGAAAAGTTAATTGCATTAGGCGCGTGCAGAAATGTTTATTGGGTTGTCTGTTTTATGCAAGGCACGCACAAACAACCAGAGAGAGAGAGTGTGAGAGGCGAGCCAGCGCGTAATCAGCATCCCAATAGTCTGCATTTTGGCGTAAATTCGCTTACAACAGCAACAATCAGAGAGAACGACGTCAATCGTGTGCTGGTGCTCTCTTTCATGAATTCTCCAAAATGCTTTTGCTGCGCTGCCTCCCCCCTCCCGCCGCACATCGGCTGCAGCGCTGCTGATGGCTTTGCTTTGCTGCTGCTACTAAAATTGTAGTAAAAGAGTCGCCCAGTACAAGTCCAGCCATTCATATTCGTACTACGCTGGCGGAGTGTAAAAACTTTTTACGACATTAAGGATAATCAAGAAAAAAAGTGACTACAACTAAAAAAGTTTGCAAATAAATTCGAAATATTAGTTAAACTCCAATTGCAACAGCAAGTAAGTGGCTTAAAGTGTTTCTTGTGCAATTTGTTTGTTCACATTTTTTTGCCATTTCTCCTTGGCGGAGTTGCAAAAGTGCTAAATTTAGACCTAAAGCAAGGCTGCAGCACGCAGTCGCCTTTTCGCCTCCCACACACACCAAACAGAACAGAGCAGAAAAAAAAAATTGTGTTGGAAATTGTCGCCACATGCATACATATGTACGTCAGACGCGCGCTCTCTTGCTGTGCAAGTGTGTGCGTGAGGTATGAATGGAACAAAAGTACGAATCAATAGTCAGACTTGTTCGAAGTGTGTGGGGGGGTGGGGAATTAACTTCGGTTGCGTTCGTAGTATTTTCCGCGTAAATTATCAACAAAAAAAAAAGTATTAAATGTGTTGGACGAGTCAGGTTTTCACATGTGAATGTACATTATGTACAAATTTCTCATATCATTATTGCAACGAGTTTCGCACGCTTCGTATGGTTTGTTTTTTCGGCCCCCATATTACTACATTGCCTGCCACAACCTGCCCGTCGTTGCTGCTGCTGCTGCTGCTTCTTCTTCTGTCCATTAATACTATGTACTACGCGATACGCTGCTGCTACGCTGCTCAGCCTCTGCCTCGTGGTTGCATTTCCACGACCAACGACTACTCGTTGGCAGTGTTGTCAACTCTTGTGGCTAAAAAATGGCCAAATCACGGTTATAACTTTTTAAATGTAAATTACTATTAAATAATTATTTTTATTATTAAAATTGAAAATAAGACTTATTTTTAATTTTTAAATTTTTTAATAAAATTTGATTTTAAGCCCCATTTCCGACAATATGTTTTACAACAACAATAAATAAAATAAAATCAAATTTTTTTTTCGACCCTCGTATATGAAAAAAAATTTCATCGACCCTCGCATATTTCAAAATTCCATGTTAATTCTTTTTTTTTTATCGAAAGATTTTAGTAAAAGTTATAAAATGTTCATAATTTTTCAAAAACTTGCTTTTGATAAAAAAAATATCACTTAAAAATTTTTTGAGTTTTTTTTATTTCGGCGAAAGCTTACACCCAAATGCATCAAATTCATGTTTGAAATTTATTTAAAATAATTTTTTTTTTTTTTTTTATCGAAAACAGTTATCGAAACTATAAACGTGTTTTTCTCGAAACCACTTTTTCAAAATGGCTCACAGATTTTCACACAGTTCTACTGAACCGATTTGGTGATGTAGAGCTTAAAGTGGCTATGGCCCGAACCTCTTTTATTGGAATAATATTTTTTTTCTACACTGGACTGAAAAAAAATTGTCAAAAATCAATTTCTCATTTTGAAATGATTCTGTAACGGGCCATAAGTGCATTCAAAGCTACCAATTTTTCGTTTTCCGTTTTATTTTGAGATAATGGTGACTCCCGGAAAGCTGCGAACCATCAACACACCGAGAACTTTTTGAACACCCATCGCAAACACACATTTTCAATTTTGTATTTTTTTTTAATGAATTATGCAACCACCAAACCGACCAAAAGCTCGCGCGAAGCGAATGAAAAACGAACAAAATCTTCGTTTTCGAATTCGCCAGACATTCGTTTATGATACTTGTGTCGCTCAGTTTGTGGCAGGCAAACCTTCGTACGCGAACATTCGAAAGCGAATTCGCGCGCGAATGTTCTCGCGAAAGTTGTACGAGTTTCATTGACGCTCGGCAGTTTGCTAAGCCAAATTGGAGTGACGCCGGCCTAAGTATAAGGGCTTCAAATACATACTGTGTCATTTTCTACCTGCTGCAGAGAGAAGCAAAATAAAAGGGAACTCACAAAGAGTTTCGCTAAAACTAAACAAAATACGAATAATGTTCTTCGCGAAACTTTCGCTTGAAGCGAACGTTCGCTTGTGTGTCCGGGTGGGCATATACAAAAAACAGAGTTACAAATTGATTTCCCGATTTCTTTCCACAAATCTTCACAGTTTATACATATCGTTATACATGGCTTTTAAAACTCTTATTTGCGATCCCTGTTAGAAATGGCCAAAATGTAATTCAAACTATAGCTTGTAAGGAAGCTCCTAGGCCGGTGTATATATCTCAGTCCCGCCTAGGGTCTTTTACAAGAAAATTTATAAAGAAAGTTTGTGACACCTGAGGGTTACGGATCTTGGAATGTAATTTACCAAGAGATGTTGATAAAGAAAAGAATGTTCGGTCCCACTAACTTATTCCTAGCTCTACTTCGACAACTTCCGGCGGTTAGGGATCCTCGTCGCCGATGTATAGACTACGGGGAATAGAGCGTTAAGGAATTCTCGACTCTGGTTAGTTAACGACGGCAAAAGAGCGGAAAGGAATCCTCGTCTCCGTTTAATTAACTACAATTAGTGGAGCCGGTAGGGATCCTAGTCTACGTTTAGCTAACGGGAGCGGGTTGTAGAATTATTTATTTTACTATTTCCCCATTTTTTGCACTGTCTTATCAGAAATTTGAAACTTTATGGACTAAAAAAAAATAGCTATATCTGGTGAGAAAATAGCCAAGTTGGCAACACTGTCCGTTGGCACGAGTTGGTGCGCGCATGTACACACGATGCTCAACCCACTTCCCCTTCTACCACTCATTCTCCTCCTCCTCGCCCTCATTCATCCAGTCAGCAGCGTTAAAAGCTCCCACACGGGCATCACCGATTGTACATGTAGTTGTAGTTAGTGCACTGTGCAATGCTTTGGGAGTTGCCAGATGGTTTGGGGGGAAATGGGAAATGCATTTGCTCTAACTATCGCTTTAAAAAAACAAAAAAAAAAAAGAATGGTTATCTTTATAAATAAAAACAATACAGAGATAACAACAATTATTTTTCAACTTCTTGGTGTTTCCTTTTGGCACACTAGCTCTTTTTTTTTATTGGAATTGTATCTTTTTCGTGGAGCCCGAAACGAACGCACACATTAAAAGAGTTCCAAGAATACTCTGAAGTAAATCACACAAAATTTTGGGAAGAGACAAGACAAGATGGCTGTCCGTGAAAAAGATAAAAACTATTTTACTTGGCTCGGACTCTAGAAATCACCAATATAAAACCAAAATATTGATTATACCCGTTACTCGTAGAGTAAAAATGATATACTAAAGTCGGGCATACCTATTAAACAGCAAAAGGAATCATTTCCGACCATAGAAACATATAGATTCTTGATCGGCATCAACAACCAAGTCAAAATACCTAGATCTCAGAGACTAGAAGAGCTGGAGCAACCAAATTTAAAATGTAGGCTCCTATTGTCTGTATTTAAACTTAAATTTTTTATCTTACATTTAAAGATCGAATACTTTTCAGCTGTATTAAACATTTCTTCCCATGAGTAACGGGTCGTTCCATCTAAGAACAAGAAAGAAAGTCGTTTAAGCCCGACTATAACATACTCTGTAGCCCAAAAGTTAGTATTTAATTTACCATTGATGCAAACCCGTTCTGAACCGAACCAAACCAAACCGAAACCGAATCGTTATTTTATCTGATAAACCGAGCCGCTAACCGAACCGGCTTCTTTTCGAAAATACTGAACCAAACCGAAAAACACAAAGAAAAACGGTTCGGTTCAGTTCACTGACAAGTTTTAATACCAAATCGCCTACTTTCAAGCAATAAGACTAGTAATTTTGAGAATTTTAATCGTTTTCCTAAAATATGATTAATCAGACTTTCGTTTGGAATAAGTTTCGAATAGATCCTTAGTGATGCCGGATTGATGAAGTCCTTAAAATAATGTGTCAACCATTTTAAAACTTGTGAAACCGTACATCTCCTGCCATTGTCCTCCTACCTCTTGATATACCTGTCATCAGACTACATTTCTTCCTCGGAAGTTACTAATTGATTTGTGTGGGTATCCCGTTATCTCTACGGGACGATATTCTCAATATTCTGTAGTGCTTCTTCACCTTAATCCAACTTTAGCCAGGAAATTAAGGGTCTTAAGAAGCACGGTAATGGCACCGCAATAGTAGGCCAACACACCATTAGAAAGGTCTTTTGAAAGGAAGATAAGACGCTTATATTAAACTCCTGGGGAAAACACCAGACGGATGAGAAAATTAAAAGCAATTAAAGTGAACCACAAGGTCAAAAGGTTCCGAAATTGATCCAAGGAAAGAATGAAATGGAAAGAATGCCCTTGCGATCCTGACATGGTCACTGCAACCTGCCGTGCCACATGTACAAGTGGGGGCAATAACAAACACCCAACTAGGCAGATACTGTGAGTAGAAGGATTAGCACACTGAGATGCTTTGGCAAGGCGCAGACTCAACAAAAAGAACCTAGAACCCACAAAAATCCTGTGATTTGTACATGAGGATTGGGCTCCTGGGAGAGTTGTAAGATAAGGGCACAACAGACCAGGATTGGTCGTGGTGCGTTATTTCCTTAACAACAAATATATAAAGGATCACAGCAATCCGACACTTAGTTTCCCTTCAGACCCTGGTGGCATATAAACCAATCGAATAATATACTGTTTTTGAAATGGAATCCTTTTAACTAAACCGCATATCCGACTTCATATATTTGGACACTTACAAAGGGATTTTACAGCTATTCAAATGTTTTCTAGAAATGCAATTGTGCGAAAAGTCACATATTTACTTTAGAAATCATAATAGTCGGAAATTCGAGAACGGAAACAGGCCTTCATAAAATATTTAATAAATTATGATTGAACCACTGAACCGTAACCGCGGTTTAGTTAGCTCCAACAACCCTTTAATGAACCGAATCGGCGGTTTAAAAACTGTGTGAACCACTGAACCGAACCAGTCCCTATATCCTAGCGGTTTGCATACCTGTAATTTACACTGTCATTTGTTTATTTATGTGACAGATAATGGCTTCTAGATTCTAGAGACTGGCTCCCGAGAGCTGCGATCAATGAGCGATTCCGAACCCTGACCCTGCGAGCTAAGTAATCATTTAGTTGCGCTTGTTTGTTCTAGTTGTTTTGCTAACATGAGCTGTTCGAACTGAACTGTTAAAACGAATCATACGAAATATTCCTAATGTCAAAAGCTGTTGAATCGATGAATTGTTGACTCAGATCAGAATCAAGCATGAACTGATTTTAAACTCTACTCGTGCAGGGCCAACACATTGATCGATAGCTCAACCAAAATTCCCAATATATGGATTTAAACCAGAGATGGGCGCGTCGCGACGTTCACAATGCACACGAGGCAGCGCTGCCTTCGTGTGCATTGTGAACGTCGCGACGCGCCCATCTCTGATTTAAACCAAGGCTGTGAACATCTTAAATTCTATAGGAGGTTTTAAAATTTATCCAACCAAGGTTTTTGTTTGGAGCCTTGGTTCATAACTTCTTGGATCGTTGAAACATTTTAGCAGTAATAGTGCTAAAGTTAATACCTTTTCGGCAGTATTTCTCCAACCTAATTTACAAGCCGATTATTGTGTTCCGAATTTGATACTTCACTTTTGTTTTATTTCCCTTTTAAAGTTGTAATATCACGAATTGGGTAATGGTTTCCATAAAGAATCAGAAGAAACATGTAAGGAAAATGTCTCTAGCAGCACATATATAGATCAGGGGTGCCCAGAATGAGCTTACGAGCGCGTGAAAGCCAATACAAATACACAAAATACAACTCCAGCAAGAACAACCACAAGAAATAGAAGGAGAAAACCGATTTTTGTTTGTGTGTGTGGTCGTTTCTGTCTCGCTGACAACGCAAAGGCAACATTGTTCTTGCTTTTTAATTTGCCTGAGACATAGGAGCAGTGTTGCCAACGACCCTACCCAAAAAAAGACGGTTGAACCCAAAAAAAAGGAAGAGAACGAACAGATTTTTTTTTAAGGATAAAAAAGCAGGACAAATAATGTTTCCTTATTAATATTATAAAGCTTTAATGAATGTCAAAAAGTTTATAGTTGGCGACATTTCTAAGTTGTAGAAATGTAGCTTAGCCGGCTCGAGGTCAAATGAAATACACAGATGTGTATGCTGTTTTTCTGATATATTTCGGTTGCTTTTACAATCGGACAATTATTTTACACGTCTGTGCCGTCTGACGTGGAGTTTCGAATATCTTTATTTTCGTTTAATTCATATCGAGAGTTGTATTATAAGCCAAGCTAGCTGCTGATGTTGAAAGTGGCTGAAACGTAATTTTGTTTACCTGTGCGAAGGGCACTGCATTTTGCATGCGTTCTATTGGTCAATCTTTGGATTTATACTGCAAAAACTTCATAGGAGAGAGAGAGAGAGAAGAGAGTCACATATGATGTTGTTGTTGCAGGTCTGCACGAGCCAACAACAAAACCAAAAAAAAGAGAGGAGAGCACACATATGAAACTGTCTTTGCTTTTTATAATCTTAAGGCCGCGCGAACCGTATTCGCGCGGGCTATTCCTTTGCGCAAAGCAAAAACAAATGCATGGCTTGCGGAATAGGCTTGGGCACCCCTGGTATAGATCCTTTACGGAAATGTGATATACCAAATGAAAGATATTGCGCCACAGATTATATATATATTTAATTTCAGTCCTTAGGAGGCTCTCCGACCACATAAAGTATATATATTCTTGATCAGCATAACGACATGAGTTGATATAGCCATGTCCGTCCGTCTGTCTGTCTGTTTCTATGCTATCTCCTCCGTCAGTTTAAAAGATATCTTAACCAAACTTTGCACTAAGTCTTGTAGTACAAACACGCTGCATGTTTGTCGGAATCGGCTGGATCGGATGACTATAGCATATAGCTGTCATAGGCACCATCGGACAAAAACTTTAGTGAGAGAAACTTTTTGTTTTCAATGCAAACGTCCTTAAACCTCGTATTTATAAGTTTTTTATAATTGCACCTAATTCCACCAAGTTTGATAAAAATCGGATAACTATATGGTATAGCTGCCATACAAAAGTTAGGTCTGAAAAAAATCTTAGTAGGAAAAACTTTTTTGTTTTCAACGCTATCGCAACCAAACTTGTTACTAATCAGTATTATTTGCTACCACATAATTCTGCCAAGTTTGATTCAAATCGGATTACTATAGCATATAGCTGCCATGGGAACGATCGGTCGAAAAAGTAGTTCTAGTGAGAAAAACTGTTTTGTTTTCAATGATAGCGTCTTTATACTTTCCAGTTATGAATATTATCAGTTCCCACACAGTTTTAGGGGAATTTGGTCAAAGTCGGATGAATATATCGTATAGCTGCCATATAAAAAACCATCTGTTGCTGTGTTTGGGAAATAGTTCAGCTAAGAATGTTCGATGAAAATTATTGAAAAACCTTAATTTATTTAATTATACAAGCTGCAAGGGTATATAAACTTTAGTCGAGACGAAGTCCATTCCATAATCCTTATTTGCAAACCAAGAACATTTTTCTCGTAAATGGAGGCAAAAGTTTCTCTTTATAAATTCTTTAGAAATTTTCAATAAATAAATTTTTCTTTAGAATCCCTAATTAACAACATAAGTGTTTCGGTGAAAGCAAAGAACTATTCTGCTTAAAATCCCTGCATTTCATTTCCCACCCATCTGGCAACTTTGTTGCTTGCGCTGCATTCCGCCCACCCACACACTCTCAGCCACAAGCAAACACTCACACACACACACAGTAATTGCAAGTGAGAAGAGCGTTTGGAGGCAGAGCTCCAACGCTGGTGCGCAGAGATTTGCTGCTGCTTTTGCCACACATTGTGACCATAATTTTGTCAGTTTGAGCGCAGCACTAGCCGGTGACGGGTGATGATGATAGTAATACGTAGTAACTAAAATCCCAGCGGGGAGAGCCGAAGCCGATAACTCTGTTGTAACCATCGACTGGAATTGGTCAAGTGTGGAAAGCCATAATAAAATCCATAAAGCACCCAAGTGATCAGCTAATCAAATAGAAAACATTTGACTTTTCCTAAAACACGACACACACACACGTTGTTGTGTCCTGTGTCCTCTGTCTGTGTTCCTGTCGTCTGGCTTCCGTTATATGAAAATCAATAATTCCGTGCTGTATAAGTTACGGCGAAAGGTGCGCGAACACGCTCGGGACTCGGCTCAGGCGTTCGGCTCTCGTGTTACTGCGTCGGGTGGGAGGCTCGGTGCACGAAACGTGATTGAAATTTTTGCACAAAAAGGAACAAGCGCTTACACGCTTAGCGTAGGCGGCAGCCGAGAGAGAGAGAGCGGGAGTGAGTGTGTGCGGTGTGCTCTCGCGTAAATCAGGAAGCAAAAATAACAAACAAAAATACAAAAGTGGGGGGGCAGGATGGAATAAATAGAAACGACGTACAAAACGTAACAGCACAAAAAGTAGTGTAGTATGTAGTAATATTGTAGTTGAAAGAGGTAGTTGGAAGAGAGGCAAACGCATGCCGCAGTCGACGTCGCCATTGCCCTCTGCCAGCGTTGACGTTGTCGTCGTAGTAAGTTTTGCTTGCTGCCGCTGCCTCGCTCTGTTGTTGTGGGTGCAGGTCGCGTAAACACGCGAGTGTGCGTCGCTCTCTACATACATATGTATGTATGTATGTGAGTGTGTGTATTTGTAACGTGTGTGGAATGTAGGCACGTAAAAAAAATCATGATAAAGTTTGTCAGGCACAAAAATCGCGAGAATTCATTAAAGGCATCGAAAAATTTTCTGCGTAAAAAGGTGCGATACGGAAAACTGAAATCTAAATTAAAAAATTTGATCGGAAATTGAAAATAAATTCCATTGCAGCGTGAATCGAATGACTCTGGCACCGAATCTGATGGTGAACTCCTCGATGTGGAAAACAAACGTCACTTAGACGTGGATATGGAAACTAGTGAGTATTACTAAAGCTATGATTTTCCAATTAGGGGATGGAATAGCATTCCACAGTGTGAGAACAATTTTATAAAGCTTTCATTCAGCAACAAACCGAACTGAATTGTTATTTTCTTGCTCGAAACGAACCTCGATTGGTCTCAAAGAGATTTCCGTAGAAGTCCCGCTGAAAGAAAATTCAAAAATTACTTTTAATAAGTTTTTTTGAAATGTTGACATTCTTCCAAATTTTATTTGCAAGAAATTTTAAGAATTTAAGGAATAATTTAACCAAGTTTTGTTCATCACAATTATTTTCAAATATTGTTTTTAATTCTGAACATAAATATTTTCAAGGCAGATTGAATTTGATAACAGGCAAGCCGTTTCGACGCACAGTAAGCCATGGACCAAATTCTGTAACTTTTTAAACGATCAAAGTTTAGAAATCTTTTTATAGACTTGGAAAGTGTTTTATAATTTTGCCCAGAAGTTTGCAACTCATATAAGGAATCATTTCCGACTACATAAGGTATATATAATATATTCTTGATCATGCTCGATCTGAGTCGATTGAGCTTTGTCCGTCCGACTGTTTCTACGTGAACTAGTCCCTCAGTTTTGATGCTATTAAGCTGAGTCTTTGCACAGAGTCTTCTTTTTACTGCACGCTGCTAATATGTCGGAACCGCCCGGATCGAAAGACTCTTTCTTGTACTTTCCATAGGAATGATCGGTCGAAAAATGGGTTTTAGTGAGAAAAACTTTTTTGTTTTTGATGTTAGCGTTCTTAAACTCGGTCATTATGAATATTATATGTTTTCAAACTGATATGCAAAATTTGGTCAAGATCAGTTGACTACATCTTATAGCTGTCATAGGATCCATCTATCCGAAAATGGGTTTTAGTAAGAAAAACTTTTTTGATTTCAATGCTAGCGTCATAAAACTCGGTCATTTTTAACATTATATGCTTTCAAACAGATTTGCATTTTGGTCAAGATCGGATGACTATATCTAATAGCTGCCATAGGACCGATCGGTCGGAAAATGGGTCTTAATGAAAAAAACTTTTTTGTTTTCAAGTATTTCGTTCTTAAGGTCGTTGATTATTAATATTAAAAGCTTTCAAACTAATTTGAAAAAGTTGATCGACATCGGGTGTCTATATCTTATGGTTGCCGTAGGAACGATCGGTCTTAGTAAGACATTTTTTTTTGTTTTAATGTTATCGTCCTTGAACTCGCTGATTAATAGTTTTATATGCTTTTAAATATATTCGCAAAATTTTGTCGAAATCGGATAACTATATCTTTAGGCTGCCATAGGACTGATCGGTCGGATAATGAGTCTAAGTGAGAAAAACTTGTTTGTTTTTAAGTTTATGGTTCTTAAATTCGGCGATAGTTAACTTGCTATGATTTCAAAAAGATTCGCGAAATTCGGTCCAAATCCAGATGTTTGTTTATCTGTCGGAAAATGGGTTTTAGTTAGAAAATTTATTGATTTTTTTGTAAGCGTTCTTAAACTCTGACATTTCAAAAACAGCATTTGCAAGGATATAATAACTTCGGCACAGATGAAGTTAGCTTGGCCTTATCGTTTTTCTTTTGTTTGAATAAGAATTGTACATGACTTCATATAGTGTAGAGTTTATTAAAATTGGTTGAGTGGTTTCGTGGTAAAGTCAAATTATCGTAACAAATGTTACCTTTCATCAAAAGCTAAGCTGCTGATTTTTTGTTCAAATATATTTAATATGATAAGCAGTTGGTTTTTAAAAGAAACAGGAATGACTATTTGCGCACTTGAATTCCACGAAAATGTCATTACACTTTGGCTTTTAGATGTTTCCATATTACTTCCAATTTTCAAGTCAATCGGACTCCATTTAGATTTAGCTCCATAATTAAATCCATATTTTTCATACATTTTATTGCATCATACATACCAGAGACCTGCAACGAGTACTTAATTTTCGTGTACACTCGCGCATTTACTCGGCTGGTTTGTGCTCGCCACTTTGGTGTGACACACAAGAACTGATCGAAAGCACATTAAGTCAGAACGGGTAAGCTTTTTTTCACTCGGGTAATAATTGAACAAGCTTGTCAAAGCTCGCGACTGAACGGATGCCAGCGGGTATCATGCCGCCACTGACGAGTACTTTTATTGACTCGCGCTTTCAACATACAATCACCAAGCTTAATCGGCTTGTTGACGACAAGCCCCAAGCGAGCAACATTCTTATACACGAACGCTTACTCGATTTGTTGACGGCGAGCTCTGGCTAATATGATGAGCAAATCCAACTGCGTCACACTTATTACGCAGTAATAAGCGGTGAATGACAGAAATTAAAAAGTTATTGCAATTTGGATTCTCTTCGTGGCATAATGGCAGAAAATGTAGAATTTATTTCTGGACAAATTGCAAATGGCAATTACACCTGATCTGGCCGACGCAAAGCAAAAAGTTTTGTGTGTAATGTGGTGTGTGAAATTCTAAGACTAGACAAAACTGTAGTGGCAGGTTTCGTTTACTGTCGGACTAGCTGCAAAGTGTTAAAGGCCTTTGGAAATCAAACGTCTAATTTAACCCGTCACAGTTGCTGTAAAAAAAATAAAGGAGTCACAAAAAAACATTCTTTACCACAAGAAGGAGAAAACCGTGCGCCAAATACAAATACCAATATACAAACGATTTCGTGCTATCTCTTGTGCTCTCACATTTTGTTGTTTTTGGCGTGCTGCTCGCGCCGAGTGTATTACTCGTATCCAGAACTCGCAAATAACCCTCAACACTTTTTTCAGTGCGATCAGCCCACCGACAAAACAGAAAAAAACAAAGACGACTCGGTCTTTCACTGAGCAAAACACTTTTTTTCCTTCCTCATGTGTTTTCTGTTGAGCATTTTGGGTTGATCAAAACAAACGAGACGGTCTGTCAATAACAACTGAGATGGACACTCGTGAGCGACCGCTCACGAAAAACTGTCTTCAAATGAGCAAAACATAAAAAGTGTCAGCAAAAATTGTTATTTGTTTTGTTCGTGTGGTAGGCGGTGGGCTTCTGTACTATATGTACAATATACATAATTAAATAAATTTGTTATTAGGCGGTAATCAATTACCAAAAACTAATATTTTCTGCATTTCATTTGATAGGTTAATAATAATAAATTTCTCCATACTACACATGTGTACAAAGATCGTTGACTGAGACAAACACACACACACAGGCATCACAGTCACAAACTCGCTTACATTCTTCGAAGACACTTTGGAAGTCGGCTCTCGGCAAAAAGGTCAGTGAAAGACATGAGCAAAACAGAAACAAAAAAAGCGATCTTTGGTTGAGCGAAAACAGCTATTGAGCATGACTTTTATATGACAAAAATAAGGAACCATTTCACAAAATGGTTTTCGAATAGGAGCCGTTCAAAGTTGATTTTTTACTGAAAATGATGCAAAAAAATAAAAAAAAACTATAAGCACAAGTGGGAATGCAACAGCTGCCGGAAATTGATTTTTTATTTTCGACTACGGACTAGATTGCAATAAAAAATATAAAGAAATTTCCATTTGTTTACATAAAAAATGAAAACAACCTTAAATTTTGTTGATATTTTCACGTTTGGTAACTATGCGTTGAGAGTGCCAAAAAGTACTCCTCTCAATTCACTTGCATTCCTTGAAAATTGCACTATAGTTGTAGGTATGCGTTTTTGCGCTAGAGCGCTATCTTTGTTTTTAAACTTTTGTTTTTAAAATGTGTAGTATACTTGGCTATAATTTTAAAAATTTTTAAACTATTTTTATTATGTTTTTTTTTTTTGTTATGAGTGTAATAAATCTAGAAATAAGCTGACACGGTTTTCTCTCATTTTCACTTTCTCGGTTTTTGGACCAAATTTCATCTCAAAATCTTAAAATGTATGCGAAAGCGAAAATGGAAGTATGGCTGATAGATAAGCAACTCGGTGAAAGTGGTCTAATTGACTGTTGACAGTTAAAATCCCCCACGTCGAGGGCAGTCAAATTCTAAACCGGCTTGGGTTTTATATATATACATATCTGGTAGCTACATATACTTCTTGGCAATATTAGGATAAAATCCTATCACAAGTATTCTTTTTATAATTAAAAAACAAAAAAACCTGAAATATTTTCCAACTTTGATTTGGATTATCAACATGCATTGCTTGAGATTTTTCACACTCGAGTGTTTCAGCCACTGCAAAAAATGCATACTTGGCTATACTCCACTCTTGGCATATTTGTGATTCGCGCCAATGATAACCGGCGCCAATCGTGTGGCTCATTCCTTTTACTCGTGCTATCAGAGAGCGGGTGTTGGTAGAATCTCTTAGAAATTTTTATCAACGCTCTTTGTATTTGTCGCTCTCTTATTTATCTCTTTCTCTCTTGAGATAACAATAACAATTTAACGTAGTTTGCCGTTGCTTGTCCGGAATCTAAAGAGAGCCAGAGCAATATAAATTATTAATACACACCCTTGTATTACTAGTGTGTGCGCTGTGAGCGTACGACTGCCACTCGCAGACGAAATCAACACGCGCCGTAGGGTAAAGCAGAATCAATCACTTTGCCAGACAAGCACACAAAACGCTCACAAAAATACCAGTGACAACCCAGCCAGCATATGATGAAATTTTTGATCACATTCGAGTCTTTTTCGAATCCTCTGTCTGATTATCAACATAATTGCGCTCGTTTTCTGATCATAAATGATAATTTGGTCGGGAGAAAAATGGTACCCTAGCCGCGACTCTTCTTGAAGAGTCGTTTATAACCTGTTTTTCTGATCAGTTTTGACTCATTTTCGAATCGTATTTCCAATCATTTGCTAATCTTTTTTGTCGTATTTTAGCTAATCACCTTTTGAGCATATGTACCCACCTAGCATTTGGAAGATCATTAGGTGATTCCTCACCTTGGCGAGTCTTTTTCGAACCCATTTGATGATTAAAAGGAGATTAAGGATGACTCATGCATTTGCTTAAAATGTGATTCATTAAAAAACGACTCGAAAAAGACTCGCAAATGACTCGAAAATGAGTCGAAACTGATCAGAAAAACGGGTTAAAAACGACTCTTCACGAAGAGTCGCAGCTAGGGTACCATTTTCTCCCGACAAAAGTACCATTTATGATCAGAAACCGAGCGCATTTTCGACTATTTTAATCAGACTGAGGACAAAAATTTCATAAAATGCTGGCTGAGTATCAATTCTTTTTCGAGTCTTTCTTAGATCGCACGTGAAATAAATCTCTTTAATCATCAAAAGGGCTCGAAAAAGACTCAACAAGGTGATTCTTATTAAAATGATCTTCCAAATGCTAGGTGGGAAGGACTCTTAAAGAAAAAATTTCCCAGCCTCGGAAAATTTAAACTTAAAAACAGGCACTTGAGTCAAAAAAAAGAAGAAAAAAATGATTTAACTTTTCACCCTCAACTCCACTCCAATAGTAATTAGGAGACTAAAAATTTGGGAGCGTAAGTTTCTCATTGATGGTAATCAAAGATTTAAATTTAGTGCTGATAAGCGCCTTTGACCTTTATTGCATTATTTGACCAGCGAAAAATTGAGAAACTCTAACTAAAACATTGTGCGCATCCTAAGAATCCACAAAACTGGTATGCCCAAAAATTGGTGAAGTCGATGACCTGCAAGGCTCAACGGAAGGTACTTTAAAGTTCTTAAAAGTGTGGACCATAATATTTTGAAAATATGAGAGAAAGTACAAATTTTATCGGAGTTAAAAAACAAGAAATGGATCGATAGTGTATTAAGCGTACCGCAACCGCATTTTATTTAGAGCAAAAAATCAAGTTGTAAAACAATTCGGTCCAAAAGGACCTTAAAAACCTAATCAAATTTAAAAAATTAACTAGCAAAACGATTTTGCTTATAACTATATATATATCATATATCTCTAAAGCAGTGGTATCCAAACTCACACAATGAAGTATTGCGCTTGAGTGCGTAGCAGCGAAGTATACATTTTGACATTTCAATAACCAAACGCACAAATGTCTTGTAAGAACAAAAAGCCGAACACTCGCAGAGCAAGCCGCCGAGTGTGCTGTTTATAGATCAGTGCCGGCCAAATAGAGAGGACAAAAAAGTGTGCTTATGTTGGTGAGCAAGAGAGCTCTCTCTCCAAACTACAGCCGTTTTACTTGCAATTCAATGTTCACAGATTCACACAATCATGAGTTCCGCTCGTGTTTGCGTATAAACACGACTGACTTTGGCTCGTGGTAGCGATGGCTGGCCGGGTCTGTTATAGATTTATAATATTCTCTCTCTCTCTCTCTCTCTCTATACGTGTGTCTGCTGGGACTAAAAGGACTCTCTGATGATAGTGTAATAGCAAAGAACATCAAGAACATCTCTTACAAACAATTTTGTTGCCTGCTGGTGGTTTAAGCACTCGAGCCGAATCATAAAGATGGCGGCACGATCCGTTACAAAGCGACACGCATCCACATTTTCCGCATCCCGATCACGTTTAAGGATAGCCATGAAATGTATATTACAAAGGCAGCAAAGTGCAGCCTTGTCAATATAAAATTATAATAAATTTCTCTTCACTGATTCCAAAAATTTGATTGTTTGTTGGAAAACCGATTTCGTGTTCAC
Source organism: Lordiphosa magnipectinata (assembly GCA_037044535.1). Classification (NCBI taxonomy): domain Eukaryota; kingdom Metazoa; phylum Arthropoda; class Insecta; order Diptera; family Drosophilidae; genus Lordiphosa; species Lordiphosa magnipectinata. The sequence goes on from JBAMBO010001819.1 coordinate 42,318, forward strand.
TTGTCACCGTTAATCCTTAGATTCAACTAACTAACTACTGACAGAGGGAACCAAAAACAATAGTTGCATTATAGGTTTTGTTGATTTATCTCCAAGATTGTGTTAACAATAATATTCGTCGAAACTTGCTTGATTTTGGATGTATTCATTATCCGAGTTTAGTTGAATTAAGAATATTCCAATATCAGAAATTAAGGAATTTGTATAAATGGCTTAAAATCGCTCTATAACCAACTCCCTCAGAATCAGTTCGTTCTGGAATTATTTGGGTCATATGAAACGGACCATGAACTGAACTCTTTTAGATTAAACCCAATCGGACTCGACCTTTAAGAACAAAAATTTCGGTTCAAAAATTGACATGTTAATTTTTTATTATCCGGTAAAAACTAATCGATTGGAATTGGGAATTATGTGAAGACGGAAGGGATATTAGCAAAAATCTAGTTCATAAATTGCGATCAAATTGGGTGGAAGTGCACATCTTCTGAATTTCTGAGTATTCCCCTTCAACTAATTTGGCGCTCTAATTCTTTTGCTTAGGTTTGAGTTCCTGCACGGATGCAAACTCACCAACAAACTCTACTGCATGCTCCTCCGAGTCATTTGCTGCCATTCCTGCTGCTGTTGCTGCTGCTGCAATGATGTGTCATCATCAGACAACGTCTGCATCATCCAGCGCCCATCTCATGTACGATCAGCATAGCTCCGAAGAGGAATTGGAAGTGATAAATGGGCCATCAGCAGTGGCGGCGGCAGCGGCGGCATCATCATCAGGTGGTGGAGCGACGGGTTCGTGTGCGTCGCGTCTATCGAATCGAGGATGTAACTCTTCGCTGGATACCGAAGCGCCCACCACATCGAACTCAAAACGTTCGAGCTCAACGCTAATGGTGGAGAATCGCAAACGTTCGCTGGCCCATAGTTCCGATGATGAGGTGAGTATTGAATGGGGTAATTCTTTAGTACTGCGGGACTCCACTCTAAAAAAAAATTGATCATTAGTTAAACTTGTAGAAAGAATTTACTGAAGTTAATGTCCGTCATGAAAAAGTAGTTGTTGAACTGCAGTCGTTGGGTTCAACTATACTAAAGAAGATTGAAAGGCGGTTATGCTTGGTGCTTCTCCCAAATGAAGACTATTTATGTGTTTCGGGACATCATTTGCGAATTCTACTGCTTCAGTCTCTATCTTGCTAAGTTAAACCGCACGCATCGGTTATCAAATCTTGAGCATTTTGCTATGTGGGCATTGCTATTATGGCTGACTTAATGGAAAGATCTGTAACAGGTCGAGAATGGCGCGAGCTCCTCTTAAATCACTAAGGCGTCTTTATAAAGTTTTCTTGCCGCCCTCGTTTTTCCGACTTTGCTAGTTGGTTTTCCAAAATTGTAGAATAGTTTTTTCATTTATTTGCCCAAAAGAGATTACAAACGGAACTTCATTCTCTAGAAAATTACAATTGGCCTTGAACTTGTGGGTTTTTACAAATTGTGTGTTGGTTGTGTTCCTTTTAGTTTGACACATAGAGCTTACAAATGGACTTTTATTCAGATCGGTTCACAAATGAAGATTGACCTAGAATCCACCACAGCACACCATTTTCCGATCTTGTGGGTGGATTTTCCAAAAATTGAGAATGATTCTTCCAGCTGAGAAACCGAATTTCATGAATTTTAGCCAATTTCTACTCTCGGATCGGATTTTCCAACATCGGAAAAGTGCAAGGTTCGGTTCGCGGACCGTTTCCTGTACTAATAGAACCCAAGGTTTTGGTTTGAATCTGGGTTCATAGGTTGTTAAATAGTTAACAGATTTTCGTCCTACTATTTGATCAGGAAAACGCGTCCAGATTACCAAGCTATGAATGTAAGTCGTCGGGTGATGGAAATTAGACCGCGTGAATTAGGGCCACGGTCGGCGGTCTAACTTCATTCTGCAAAATTAATTTAGACCGCTACCACAAAATGTAATTCACTTTTCAAAACGATTTTAATCCGCGTTCATAAAATAAAATAAGACCGCGCAGCCTTAATTTATTCTTCAACATGAATTTGGGCCGCGATCTCAGAATGAAATTAGACCGCGTAACCTTAATTCATTTTACAAATGAAATAAGACCGCCCAAGGTTATATGCAGATTAAACTGATCCGAAGAATAACATTTTGTATTCTGATTCGCGGTCAAAAATTCATTCAAAATTCAAAAATTTAATCAAAATTCATTTTACAGAATGAATTTTAACCGAATTCATTCTGCTAAATGATATTTGACCAGGCGATCTTATTTCATTCGTAAAATGTATTAAGGCAGCGCTGTTTAATTTAATTCTGAGATCGCGGCCTTTATTCATTTTGAGGGTTGAATTAAGATCGCGCTGTCTAATAAAATTCTGAGATCGCGGCCTTTATAATTTTGAGGAATGAATTAAGACCGCTCGGTCTAATTTCATTTTGTGATCGCGGCCTTAATTCATTTTTCAAAGGCCGCGGTCTAATTTCATTTTGTGATAGCGGTCTAAAATCATTTTGTGGTCGCGGCCTAACTTCATTTTGCAGAATGAAACTGACCGCCATACAAAATGCACCGCGGCCATAATTCACGCCGTCTAATTTCACAGAGCCTAAGTCGTCAAGTCGACTGGACCACACTCCATATTGTTATCATTCATAAGTGTTCAAAAAAGTCTTTGAAAAGTGTTTGGTCTTTGAAATTTGGAAGCCTCACCTTTTAAGTACGCACTTTTTAAAATTTCTGATCACGTTCGAGTCTTTTTTGAGTAGTCATAAATGATACTTTTGTCAGGAGAATATGGTACCCAAGCAGTGACTCTTCTTAAAGATTCGTTTATAGCCCGGTTTTTCTGATCAGTTTTGACGCAATTTCGATTGGAAATATAATCATTTGCTAGTTTATTTCTAGTCGCATTTCAAAAAAATCAATCAATTTTGAGCAGGGATTAAAACCGTAATGAATAACTTAGAATTTCGGTTACTATTTTGACCGATCGCTTTTTTCGGTTAGGGTTCTATAACGGTTGTGGGATATGGGTTACGGTTATTAACCCTATTCTGTTTCGGGATTCGGTTACGGTTATGGTTATTGGACTAAAACAGGCATGCCCAAAAGCAGCATACGACAGAGCACTCATCAATACTCACAAAGAAAAGCACCAATACCAAATTGTTGTTGGTCAGTTTGCTTGTGCGCGCAAACACCAATCAAAGAAGAGTACAAAACCGATTTTTGTTCTACGCGACGCACACACACGAAATCGTTTGCATGTGTGTTGTTTTGTATACGTCGCGCCCTGCATGTATACGATCATTGATTTCCTATCAATGCAATTACAAACACAAAGCGTACTCAAAGAGCATACGGCTGGGCATCGCTGGTTTAAATTATCACTTTGACAAATCGTGCTGCCGAAAACGGCCCCATTTGGAATTTCATTTATTCAGTAAATGTACTAAATTCAAATATCTTTTACAGAAGTGTAGCGCTGAAGTATTCAAAACTGCGTTGACGACTAACTGAGGGGTATGGGCAGCACATCTGGCAGTATCAACAAAATTATTCACTTTGTCTTTCCCCCCTTTTAAGCTATTGCGTCCGTTATCAGTGAAGTATACCTGTTTAGTCCCCGTCCCAGATCGATACAGAAGCTTTATGATAACGTCTTTAAGATGGGTGGCCGTGCGATGCGAAAACATCTCTTCAGTTGCCAAAGTTGCAAAAAAAAAATAAACATTTTTAAGCCGATATCACATTCTTACTAAATTTTATGGGTAATCATATTCCCTTCGTTCTCGTTTTGAATGTCCTTTGCAAGAAGGTCTGTTTGGCAATTGACATCATCTCTAACATTTTGCGGGTTTATGAAATTTTCGCATCCCATGCTTTTGTTAATTGGGTTTAAGATTTTTCGAAAGCCAACGTCATTTACAACTGAAAATGGTCTGCTATTCACTGAGCACATCAAAACGGAGGATTCTTTAATTTCTGGTTGACCGAAGGGTGTAAGAAAACAATTCCCGGAAAATGCTGCTTTTTGATCGAGGCATCGCGCACTTCAATAATGTTAGGGTAACCTAAGCAAACTTATCAAGAGTCAAAACGCGAATAAAAATGTTTCATTCCTCAATTCCTTCCATCCATTGTCAAGATCACAGCTATATCGTCTCGAGTTACAAGCTGTCAAGATGACAGCGTGCCAGAAATATGTATATGGAATTCAGAAGAGCAGTTCTGTGGATCGAGTTTTCTAAAAATTGTCCAATGTACATATGTACATCTAATCGAAATGTTTACTAGTAAAGGAAAAAGCGAAATTCTCCCATTTATTTGTTTCCGTTTCGATACTGATAACCGGTTGTGTTAATAAAGGTTCTTGGGTTACGGTTATAAGAAAAATATTTTTTTCGGTTGTGGTTACAGTTACGTTTATAAATTTTAAAGTGTTTTTAGCGGTTAAAGTTTAGGGTTTTAATCTCTCATTTTGATTTTATCTGATGATTTCCGAGTCTTCTTTAATTCGGACATGAATTTAATCTCGTTAACCTACAAAAGAGCTTAAAAAGCACTCATCAGGGCGATTCTTGTTAAAATGATCTTCCAAATGCTAGGTGGGTAAATGAATTACATTTGCTTTCCCCTTTTCCGACTATACTTATGTTTTTCTTTCTTCTCGAAACGGCAATATGGATTGGATTTCTAAAAAGCATTTTGAATTATTAACTGAAGCGATTCTGTACTATACAATAGGTTTTTTTGGTCATAATATTGAAAAGATGAGAAAAGATCTTAAGAAATTTACTTAAATGATTGTTGGAACTGAACCTTGGCGTGTTTGGTTCTGGCTCAGGTTCGGGGGCTCAAATGTTTGAAAAGTTCGGTTCATGGTCCGGTTCGAGGAACCCGAAAATCCTGAACTAAACCGGTTGTATTGGGGTTCGGTTCAGAATCGGTTTGCAGCCTTGATTTCAAGTCAATCGGATACACTGGGGCTGATTTTCCAACATCCGAAAATCACATGTCGAACTATTTCGTATTTTAGTACACCTTTCCTTTTAAACAGAGTTTTAAGCAGGGCTGCAAACCGAACCGGTTTGAACCCGGAATTCCGACTTTTTTTTAACTGTGAACCGAACCTTAAACCAAACCAAAGTTCAGAAATTTGCTAAACCTGAACCGCTTCCGAACCCAAATTTTCGGTTCGGTACAAAAAATTAAAGACATTCTGAACTTTTGCCAATTTGTTGTTATCAATACCCACCTAGCATTTGGAAGATCATGAGGTGATTCCTCGCCTAGGTGAGACTTTTTCGAGCCCATTTTATGATTAAACATAGATTAGTTTCATGTGCGATTTAAGGAAGACTCGATTATGACTCATGCATTTGCTCAAAATGTGATTCATTTAAATACGACTCGAAAAGAACTCGCAAATGACACGAAAATGAGTCGAAACTGATCCGAAAATCGGGTTAAAAGTGAATCTTCATGAAGAGTCGCTGCTAAAGTACCATTTTCTCCCGACAAAAGTATCATTTATGAATAGAAATCGAGCGCATTAATGACTGTTTTAATCAGACTGAGGAGTCGAAAAAGACTCGAATGTGATTAGAAATTTCATAAAATGCTTGCTGGGTATTGTGCTACAAAGACTCGAAATCATTACGAAAGTATAAAGGATTTTCAATATAATTTCTAGAAACAAGTAATAATAGAAATAAGAGTCTTTGATGGCACAAATAAAGAACCGATTAAATCCAGCCTTTTAAAGATTTTGACAACTTATTAATGTAAACAACTTAATGCTATTGCGCTAACTGTCTTATCAGTATCATGATGTCTCAGTTGATCAGGTCTTAAAATTTGTTTTGTCTCATCAAAAGTACAGAAGTTCTTAATAATACAGTCAAACTTCTCTATTACGAGCTTCCGTACAAAGAAGCTCTCTATATAACGAATTTGTTTCCTGAACACTGCAATTTCGTATTTCTTTCTCTATATTTCTCTATATAACGATTTTTTCTTTATAGCGAAGTTTTTATTGGTGCAGTTGAAATTCGCTATATGAAAGGTAGACTTTATTTTGAATATTAATCACATAAATTGGCAAATTTCGGTTCGAACCCGCGAATCGGAGCTCCGATAAAATTTATTGGGTTTGCAGCCCTGGTTTAAAGTCAATTGGAGGAAAAATAGTTTTTTAGATGCAGAATTTTCCGGAAGTTTTCAAAAACCTTGAGCGGATATTAGAACATTGGAAAATGAAATCACAAATTATTTCGCATACTATCCATAAAAACACAGTTTTAAGCCTATCGGATGCAAAATTGTATTTGGCATGCAGAATTTGCTGGGCCGAAAAAAAATTTCCCCAAAGGTGAAATCTACCCTTAATTTAATTTAATTTTTATTTCGGTATTATCCCAATGCTACAGGTACATAAGTACTATAAATTAGTGCATCGGTCTCAAAAACAGAGAGATCACAATAGATAATAAAAATACAAAATATATAAAAAAAGAATGAAATTTAAAATACTTAAAATATAATCCTAACAAAACTAAACTTTTCTAAAACGTTTATAAAATCCATGTTTGTCTTTTGAGATGATTGGTTAACTGAGATTTAAAATGCGTTGCGTTCCCAATAGTTTTAATGTTATGCGGCAGGTTATTCCAGCAGCGGGCAGATTGAATGAAAAAGTGTTTTTCTGAGCTGGCCAGGCTTACACGCTGGCAAACTATGTTTTTCGTTCGTGTTGACACAGCAAGTTGTATATTTTGAAATAAATAGTCAGGCTCTTTTGTCGTTAGAATCTTAAGGACTAGTAATAAAGTACGGAGTCTGATCCACGACTCTAAGACTAGGCCAGGAATTTATTTAGCAAAGTGCGAGATATGGTCTCTACGACCAAGATTAAAAACATATCTTACGATTGAATTAAAGGCCACCTTTAGTCTTTGCACACTGGTTGCGTCACTTATACCAAATATTTCAAAATATAATATAGTATAATATTTTTATACTCTGTACCGAAGGTACATAGAGTATATTAAGTTTGTGCAAAAGTATGTAACAGGGAGAAGGAATCGTTTCCGACCCTATAAAGTATATATATTCTTGATCAGCATCAACAGCCGATTCGATATAGCCATGTCCGTCTGTCCGTCTGTGCGTCCGTCCGTCTGTCCGTCTGTCTGTCCGTATGAACGAAGAGATCTCAGAGATGGTAAGAGATAGAGGTTTGACATGTATGGGACATATATTTCTTATACTTGCAGGCAGATCAAGTTTATTTTCAATTTTTGCCACGCCCCCTCCCGCCCCCGTAATTTGGAAAAAACTTCATATCTCCTACAGTTTTGGAGATAGATCGTTTGTTCCTTCTAGAGATACCTTGTAAACAAAATTATTTATCGATTTGCTGAAGGAATGATAAAGATCGGATGAACGATACTCAAGTTATGGGCAAAAAACGGCCAGTTAACACCACCCACCCCCCCACCAACAACCACAGCAACATACCCTAACTGTTCAACACCGGCAATCTTAGTGCTAGAGAGAAAGAGAGAGAGAAACTTAGAGAGCGCACCGCGTTGTGCGCGGGGTGTTTGACTCCTGATCAAATGCGAGTGTAAGGGTACAGAGTATGTTATAGTCGGGCTTGACCGACTTTCTTTCTTGTTTAAAATATAGTCGGGATGAGACATGTTTTGGCGACCAAAAGACTTAGATGAAGAGGAATGAGTTTTTGAGTAAGCGACAGCTGCCTAACTAACCCGAATGTTTTCCCGGACACTTTCGTAATGTGGTCGCTCCACGTTAGGGTATTTTTAAATTGGATTCCCAGGCTAGTGGTATCCTTAGCATATTCCAGTGGAACATTGTTTATGGTAAGCTTAGGGAGATCACAAACATTAAAAGCCTTCTTGTAAATTACCAAACATTTTGACTTTTTAGGATTTAGCCCCAATCCATTTGCATTAGCCCATTCGCCAATTTCCACAAGATCCCTGTTACAGATTCTAACACACTCGTATGTATTTCACGTAACGGTCGACTTACATAAAGTTGTATATCATCGGCATACAAATGGACATCACAGCCTATCAGACAGTCAGGAAGGTCGTTGATATACACAGAGAAGAGTAAGGGCCCAAGGATTGAACCTTGAGTAACACCGCGAGTCAATCGTAAGAAACATGACATACAAGACCCCGAGACCACAGCTTGGTTTCTGTCCCGCAAATAGGACTTAATTAGACGCGTTGCAGTTGAGGAAAAATTGTAGAGATTTTTAAGCTTGGTACTTAAGATATCGTCGTCAACATCCAGTAAGGCTAATAATTTAACATTTTTATTGTCCGTCTGCCATCGGATGTCTTCTACTATCTTTAAAATAGCTGTCGTGCAGCTTCTGAACTTTTGATAACCAGATTGTAGTTGGCTTAACAAAGAATTGGTTGAGAAAAATGTCTGAATCTGTTTGGCCATTAGTTGTTCAAATACTTTTGCCAAAAAAGGAAGAATAGAGATTGGTCTGAACTCGTTTTTATCTTTTGGAATGGGTATAATTTTAGCAACTTACCAACAATCAGGAAATACAGAGGTTGTGAAAATCGTATTAAATATATAGGTGATATGATCAAGAAGCATGGGAAGTAATATTTTCAAGAATTTTGGATTAACTTTGTCTAAGCCTTCCGCATTTGATTTCACTTTTAGGACACATTCAAGAACATCGCATGAATTTACACACTCAAAACTAAAACTACTATCACATAGGGGTAAAGCATTCAGGTACAAGTCAAATTTACAAATTTTGCATTGAGTTCCTCGACATCCAAGTCTGATTTTAATTGAGGCACACCACATCCTACACGTCAAACGGGCATACTTCCCCCAAGAAGCAAGTGTCCTTTCGGGGTTTTCCCACCCAAAAGAACTTAAATATGTGTCAGTCATTTGGCAGTCTGTTCAGACAGTAGAATTCATGACTAACACTTATAGCAACAGTCAACTGAACCTGCCTCTGACAGCTGTTCACTCATGTATGGCAGCAACTGATGCAAAATTCAATTAAAACATAATTTTTGCACTTCATTTCATGATTAATTGCGGTCCATTCTAAAATTTGTAGCAATTTTTGGAGTAAAGAGTCCTGTGCATTCTAAAGATATACCCTAAATTAATCTCAATCTTCACTTACATCATCTTCTTATTACTTATAGCTGCGCAACTCCTTGGAGCCCATATTGACGCCCGTGAATTTTCGCACATCGCCGCCATTGGAGGCATTCAAGCCAAATCGTAGCCATATGATGTTCCGCTCCACAACGCCACTGATATTATCGGAGGCCCGATGTGGCATCGAAAATATTAAATTATGTGATAATAGTGTAAACGAGGAGAATGGTGGCAAAGTGTTGGCGGCAGTTGGTGGCGATGAGAACGAACCGAATAGCAGCAGCACCAGCAGCACAAGTGTGATCAAGGCCAGCTCCCTGAAGATGAGCAACAGCAGTCATCACATCTATCAGCCGCAGCCCAAATATAGTTTCCATTACAACAGCTCGCGCAGTAGTCCGGCCAGTACCACGGGCTTGGACAACATGGAGGTGCGTTCGGTTAGTCCACCAGCGAAATTATTCCATTGCGCCATTTCACCCAGGCGGCGTCCTAGCAATAATGCGGGAAATGCTGCCACCGCGGCTGCTGCAACCACAACGACACACAATGCTGCCCAGCGACCGCATAGGCCGTGTTTAGATTTTGATAAAATGCAGCAAGTGAGTCTCTAATGCTAAGGCAAATGGAGCAAATCAAAGACTTTTTATACAAACAACAACAACAACAAAACTGCAGAACCGAACAAGATCAAGCCCCCCCTTCCCCCAAGAACAGCAAAAACAAGAAAGAAACAAAAAAAACAAAATATCATCAAATCAAATTAAATAAAAAAGAAAATTAATTCAAATTTTAAAGCAAGAAGAAACTTACAATAGAAGCAGCTATTTTTTCACCATTTTAAAGTCAGGTGGCAGGCAGTCAAAGGCAGTGTAAAGCAAGATTTAAGATTTAGATTGTAAACTGATTGTAAATATTGTATTTGTGTGGTTGAAAGAATTGGCTTTTTGGAACAAAATGGGCCGCAAAGTATTTTAATTTTTTTAGAAAACAAAAATATATATTACTTGGTGATGTATGTATGTAGTAGACACTGAAGACTCGAACCTTAAGAGACAAAACAAATTATATTTCTATATAACAAACAAAAATTGGATTAAACTGTGAGCGGTTTGTGGGAGCAGCAGCAGGAGAAGCAAAGCATTAAAAAATAGCGTAGCAAAACACTTGGGACGTATGTGAAGCAACAATAGCAAACTAATAAACACTTTTTGTATTGAAACAGTAGAAAAAAAAACAGAAAACAACACACACCAAACACACACAGAAAATCAGTTGAAAACAATTTGTGTTTAATGTAATAATAGGATTTCCATTTTATGAAACAGGGAAAAGCATTCAGATGGGTAACATTTTTTTCGAAAAAACACAGTTTACAGGGCGAAATGATATAGTCGGAATTTTTAGAGATTTGCATCGGTTCGGTTAAGTGGCTTACAGTCCATTTAGAAGCTTAAATGGTTTGGTATAATGATTCACTCCTTATTTGTAAACAGAAAAGTTCCCGTTTTTGAATTTAGAAACTTTCCAACATTGAAATAACTTCAAAGTTCCAGCATTGTTTTGGCGAGCAAAAATGCTTTAGGAACTTTTAAAGAAATATAACGACTTCATCAGTATTTTCTGATATAAATCCCCAAATTTGCTTAAATCTGTGTCTTAGGTAGGCGCTTCTAATACAAACGAATCAATTTCTTTTGCGAATTTTGGTTCGGTTTAGAACAGAGGTGCCCAAGCCCATTCCGCAAGCGGCGCATTCGTTGTTGTTTTACGCAAAGGGTTAGCAGGCGCGTGGGCTACATAAAGCAGGATTCCACAAAAAGAGAAGACAGAAAATGTGTAAGTGCCTTTTAGCAGAAAGGATTGTCTTGTAACGCTGTCTGACTGCGACCAACTTTCAGATATTCAGTGAGAAATGACTTCGGCAAGCATTCGGCTCTTATACGTGTGAATTACCGAATGCGTTCGGCCCTCAGGGGTTATGGCTGGGTAACTCTGAAGTAATGCTTTCGAATTTGCCAGAGATATAAAAGAGAAAGAGAGACACATATGCATGCGCAAAACCATTAACAAAATCCTCTCACGGAAGACGATGTTGTTTGTGGCTTTGCGCGTGCATATGTGTCTCTTCTCTCTCTCCTTTATCTCTGGCAAAGTCGAGGAGACACATATGTATGCGCAAAACCATTAACAAAATCCTCGCACGGAAAGACGATGTTGTTTGTGGATTTGCGCGTGCATATGTGTCTCTTCTCTCTCTCCTATATCTCTGACAAAGTCGAGGAGACACATATGTATGCGCAAAACCATTAACAAAATCCTCGCACGGAAAGACGATGTTGTTTGTGGATTTGCGCGTGCATATGTGTCTCTTCTCTCTCTCCTATATCTCTGGCAAAGTCGAGGAGACACATATGCATGCGCAAAACCATTAACAAAATCCTCGCACGGAAAGACGATGTTGTTTGTGGTTTTGCGCTTGCATATGTGTCTCTTCTCTCTCTCCTTTATCTCTGGCAAAGTCGAGGAGACACATATGCATGCGCAAAACCATTAACAAAATCCTCTCACGGAAGACGATGTTGTTTGTGGCTTTGCGCGTGCAAATGTGTCTCTTCTCTCTCTCCTATATCTCTGGCACAGTCGAGGAGACACATATGCATGCGCAAAACCATTAACAAAATCCTCTCACGGAAGACGATGTTGTTTGTGGCTTTGCGCGTGCATATGTGTCTCTTCTCTCTCTCCTTTATCTCTGGCAAAGTCGAGGAGACACATATGTATGCGCAAAACCATTAACAAAATCCTCGCACGGAAAGACGATGTTGTTTGTGGATTTGCGCGTGCATATGTGTCTCTTCTCTCTCTCCTGTATCTCTGGCAAAGTCGAGGAGACACATATGCATGCGCAAAACCATTAACAAAATCCTCGCACGGAAAGACGATGTTGTTTGTGGTTTTGCGCTTGCATATGTGTCTCTTCTCTCTCTCCTTTATCTCTGGCAAAGTCGAGGAGACACATATGCATGCGCAAAACCATTAACAAAATCCTCGCACGGAAAGACGATGTTGTTTGTGGTTTTGCGCTTGCATATGTGTCTCTTCTCTCTCTCCTTTATCTCTGGCACAGTCGAGGAGACACATATGCATGCGCAAAACCATTAACAAAATCCTCTCACGGAAGACGATGTTGTTTGTGGCTTTGCGCGTGCATATGTGTCTCTTCTCTCTCTCCTTTATCTCTGGCAAAGTCGAGGAGACACATATGTATGCGCAAAACCATTAACAAAATCCTCGCACGGAAAGACGATGTTGTTTGTGGATTTGCGCGTGCATATGTGTCTCTTCTCTCTCTCCTATATCTCTGGCAAATTCGAACGCAACAACAATGTTGCTTATGCGTCGTCAGCGTATAGTTACCGATAGGTTACCGATTGGCCTTGTTCGCAGTGGTCGAACGCTTTTCGCTATAATAACAAAATCTGAGTTGTTACATTGGTGACAAGCTCTGGAACCGGTCCGCGAACCGAAACTTCGGCTTCTTCATGAAGGTTTGCAGCCTTTCACGTTCAAATTCGTCTCTCCTCTAAAGCTTTACGTTGAGAAATTGTTGCAATGTATATTTAATACAAATACTAATCAACATTAGCTAAGACTTTTCCTCATCTTTCAAAATTTTTATCGTCTTTGGAGGCAATGCCAAATTCGACCTAATTTTCCTTGTCATCTCTTTGATGCTGATCGGCCCAGAAATAGTGGTAGACATCCCAGTTCAGGGTTTCTAATTGGATTTCAAAGACCCTAACTAAATGTGGCCTAGCATAAGCATGCTAAAAAAACTTTGACGAGCCTTTTCCTTTAGCTTAAAGCTTAGCTCAAAATCACCAATGGGTGTAAAACTTCTTGGTGTAGTTCCCCTATAATGGTGTAGTTTTTGGGAACAGACTATATTTTACAGCTCATACTAGACGTTGCCTTTCTTCCTTGAAAAATTGAAAATTCTTAAAGCTTCGAAACCAAACCATTTCTTTCATATGCATCCAATACCAGTACCAGTAGACAGTTTTCTTAAAATGAAAACAAGAAATCAGCGCTTTCCGCAATTATATTTTGTTGGCATAAATCGTTAGACTTAACCAGTGATGAAAACCGGTTTTAAACCGATTCGGCTGATAGACCGAACCCTAAACCACAAACCAAAACGGTTTGATACGGTTCAGTTCACTGACGACTCTTAATACGTAAAGCGCTTTTCTTCGAATAATGATACTTGTAAATTTGGGAATTTAAATCGTTTTTCTACCTAAGTTTAATCCGTCCAACGGGTAAATTAAGTTTCGCCGATGGACGCTCTACAATGAAGACCAATCATAAACCGATTTGATTCTTAGCGATGCCGGATTGATGTAGCCTCTAAGTAATACCGAACATCTCATGCCATTGCCCACTGTCTAATCCAACTTGAGCCAGGAGATTATATTTCTGTCTTTTCGAGAATCGATCCGATCCGACATATTGCTTCCTGTAATGCCCTGGTGGTAGACAACCCAATCGAATAATGTAGTTTTCAAAGTGACGAAGCCTCAATAACCGACTTCATATATTTGAGAAATTAATATGAATTTTTTTCAATTTCGAAAGTGTGCGAAAGGTCACATATTTACTTATAAATCATAAGTTAAGAGCGAACCATCAAACATAAACCACTGTTCAGTTGGCTCCAAAAACCATGTAAACTCATATGTGTTTTGTAAATCCAACATATCCTTAAATAGTGTTTAACGTTGAGTTATCAGTTAATTCTAAGCGAAAAGCTTCAAGTGACAATTACTTATATGATATTTTAAAATTGTTGGTTGAATGCTTAAAAAATCCAAAAGTTATTGACCATTTGCATGACTAAAGGACCCATGTAATACTGTGGGCAAAAAATTCCGACAAGTTTGAATTTAAATTTCTTTTTTGGGAGTCCGTTAGCGAAATTTACTATTAGCTGTTTACAAAAGGACGCGTATCTCAAATTTTATTGAATTTTTTGATGTGTAATTTTTTTGCAGAACCTAAAAATAAAAACCTCTGTCGGTTTTGTCGGAATCCCAAAAAAAATTTTCGGTATTTTTTGCTCATAGGATTATTAAATAGTCTGTAAACGTGATAAGTTGTAATGTCTACGCTAAAGAGAAAGGCATAGAGAAAGACAAGAGAAAAATATATAAAGTTGTTGTTGCAATATCCGTTGATTTTTGCTATGCGTAAGCGCCTATACTCGCTGCTACCGCTATGCGCAAGGCAGTGGGCACCCCTGGTTTGAATGTTTAAACTGATCGTCTTAGTCCGCATTTACATGGTGAAGCAAACTTCATGAAGTTTTTGTTTGTAGGGAAGATGTGTAGGGGGGCAGTCGAAGCAGGCAAATCTTCATGGCCTCGGCTGGTAATGGAGTTTTTCGATAGTTTCTCTTTGCCAGGGTTGAGTTTTTGGTCGATCGATAACACGAGTTGATCGATAATGAATTGTCTCACAGCAGTTCAAGAAATTTAAAATGACTTGCACTTTATCCGGATCCTCGAAGTCCGTGAATCCGAAAGCCCTTTTCGTGACTAAAATAGCAGCCTTAAATAATTTTACTTTAAAAATGAGTCACAAATTTGTAATATTGTTAAATTGCAGAAAAAAACACGCTGGCGATTGCTCTCTATCGATAACTTGCCAAAAAAAAGGATTGCAATGGGAAAGTAATCGGAATATATGATGTAAATGTGTAGTTTTGAAAATGCTTCAAAACAAAATCGAAGAGAGCTTCATGAAGCAAACTTCACCGTCTAAACGCGGACTTACTCAGAGCCACTTTCATGTATCTCAATGTGAATTTTGGTTCGTTTTTGAAGAATTTAAGCGCGGTTTTTGTACGATCTGAATGTTTCGATCATTCTAAAACCGCTTAGATCTCTAAGACGGGATTTACATGATGAAGTTATCTCAGTAGACGAGAGAGACAAGTGATTCTATACACTTTCAAAATTGAATTCCCAAAAACAATTAATAAGCGTTAAAAGGTTTAAAAAAATTTATATAAATGTGCCAAATATATGAAGTTGCACATGCATGCTTCTTAAACAGCGCATTATTCGATTGGATTGTCTGCCAGCAGGGTATTAACGGCATCGATATATCAAATTGCTTCATAAAATTATATTGAAACGAAAAGATTATAGACCGTGGTTCTTACAAACGCTTAATATCGTAACAATAAATAATCTCATGACTAAAGTTGGATTAAGGTAAAGAAGCATGACAGAATATTGAGAATATCTCACCGTACAATAAATGGGATACTTACACAAATCAATTAACAACTGCCAAGAAAGAAATGCAGTCTCGTGACAGCTTTAATAAGAGTCCGAGGGCAATTGCTGGATTCTTAATGGCTACAACAATCGGACAAATCAATTTGAAAGTTCATTTATCTTACGGTAACATTTAAAATTCCAAAATGTATACGTATTCCCCTTCGGACCTGGCACCATGAAAACGGCACATCTTTATAACTTCTTATTCACCAAAGAAGTAGTTCCCAAAACTGAAAGAATGCTTCTTTGGGAAGGTATTTAAGCATGGGTTTTTGTTGTTGCTTTCAACTTCGTGAATCTTTAGGGTTTCCCATTTGAATTTCTCTTTCTCAAAAACGGTTACATAAGTACATCCGTCGGAAGGGAATATTTCATGCATGCGGCGTTCGCTGCGCAAAAAAATATGTGAATAACACGTTCTTTTGTCACCCAATTTGGATGACTGGAAAAACAGCATTCTAAACATATGATTTTTTATGAAATATTTAAACAAAAAATACTTATTTTTATATAACTTTTTATTTCAATCAATTTCTGTAAGTATTGAATCAGATTAAATTATATCATTGAAAACTTCAGGAATTTTACTTAATCGTGTAAATTCAGACTTAACTTTTTTCAAAGTTTTTGTGTATGAAACCCTTAAGTTTTAGCCGGCTCGATGTTACGTTATGTTTGCAAATAACCTTAAACAGGAACACACAACAGCACAAAGAAGAAGGCTGTTTGACCGTACAGCTGTTTCATGAACATACCTGTTCAATCTTCGGCAGTCTTTGCCTGACTACTGTCAGCTTACAGCTGTCTCCTTTTTGTAAATGTTTACCTAGTTTTAGACAGAACTTAATGTCGACCAAAAATCATTAACGTTAAATAGAATGTCGGTGAAAGTTTTACTTACGGAAGTGACTAGATTGAGATATCTTTATATAAATGGGCGAAGCTAAAGAAGCTTAGAACCCATTTTAAGAATCAGAAATAAAAAAAATTTGCTTGATTTTTCTTGATACTGAGCCAAGTACAAAACAGTAGAACTACGGTAGTGGGTTCCATTCTCCCTTGAGATTGATGAAGCAATTTGGAATGAATATCAAAACCGAATTTCGAGAACTCACGTTCTTGGTCTTCGCACCGATAACTTGTGCCGACTTTACCTGTACATCTTTTCTAATGAAACCAAACAATCAACTCTCATTACTAAAAGCAAGATTCGAACCTTTCTAAGCATGAATCTACTTTGGCATTCCCCTTACCTAATCGACAAAAGAAAAAATGTATTCATCTGAATGCCTTTCCAAAAATACTAAAACCAAAACGCTGCCATCAACAAAACTTTCGTAAATCAATACAAATTATACAGAAAACTCCTTAAGTTTTACCAAAAACCAACATTGATTAACATAAAATGAACGATTGATTGATGGACCTAGTAAAAAAAATCGCCACAAATCTCAAACTAATTGGCAAAAATTGAGTTTTTGCGAATGGATTAGTCAAAGCATATTTAACTTTTCTTTGTCACACTAAAAAAAAAGAAAAAAAAAATTAAAACCAAAAATAAACCCATATTAAATTTAAAGAACCAAAAAACACAACAAAAAAAAAAACAACCAGTAAATGTGTGCAACCATAGCAAAAAGAAACATACATTTTTAAGTACCAAATATATATGAAAAAAACCAACAAAACGAAAAATATTCAACGTAAAAACTAATTTTAAATCAAAGCAAAATTTCAGTTTACTCCAAAACAAGAACGTAGAACTCGAAGCATACATACATATATATACATATATTTTTCCTCAATAACACACTCACCTCCTCCACAACCTACCAGCATCATAATCCACACCACCAAAACAAACAAACAAACAAAACAAAAAACCAACCAACACACAGCAAAGCCAGAGCAAAGCAGAAAGCCAAGCTGAATGAGCAGCAACAGGAGGATGTTGTACTAGGAATGGAATGGGGCAGGCAGTTTTCATAATTTTTAAATTATATATTTAATGTAAAAACAAAAACAAACAAAAATGAGAGAAGATAAATGGAAAATGATATCATGGACTGAGCGTACATTACAAGTGGAAGCATGGAAGAGAATAACTAGGATTTTAGTTTTTAAGTTTAAAGAAATTCTTGTGAAAATATTTGTAAATGGCTACAAAAAGGCTAAGAAATAAGAAGGAAAAGCACACACACACAAATTCTATTTATAGGAAATGTATGGCTGCGCGGCGTTTATGTTGAATGAAACAGGCAGAAAACCCAGTTGAGTTGTAAAACAAAACAAAACAAAAAATGAAAACAATTTAAAACAAAACAAATACAAAGATTTCATTGGGTCCCCACGGGGACACCTTGTGTTGTACATAGTTACATTAATAATAACAATATATATTTAATATATATATATATTATACATACTTACTCATTAAAACCAGATGAAAGAACGGAAGAAAACAGAAACTTAAGAATTAAGTCGATGAACGGTACAAGTGCAAAAAATAAGAGAGAAAACAAAAAAAAACCAGTAAAATATTTGAAAGAAACAAAATGAAGATGAGAAAAACAAGTGAAAAATAATAAAGAAATGCTCTGCAATAGCAAAAAAAAAAACAAGAAGACTTTTATTTCTTTTCAGGAAAGCATAGCAAAAATATTAGAATTTTTTAGGTAGAGACAGAAATGTTTGTTCGAACCAGAGCTTGAAAAATACGGATGAAAGTGTAACATATTTTTCTTAAAAAATTGGTAAGTATCTTATTTAATTAAATTTAAAGAAATTTTAAAGATGAATTAGTTAAATTATTTACACGAACACACTTATTCTCTCTCTCTCTATACGTGTGTCGTCTGCGACGAGGGCAAAATTATGAGTTTCAATCCCTTGGGATGGGCTTTTGGCATTTTGGACACCACTGGACTAAAAAATTTCAAAAAGAGCTACGTTTTTCCAAAATTTGTTGGTACATCCTGTTTTAATTCGTTAAAAAACACAATACGTGAATGATCTTCCTAATGTCCTGTCTGATTGTGATGTCCACATGTATGCTGACGATGTCTTTTTTATGGAGTAGAATTTTTTGGCCACTGAGATTTTAGAGACTATCAGAATCTTAATGTGTTACTTAACTCAATAGCTAGATATGTATTTAATAGTAGACGATTCGACCACATATCACACCTAGCTCGGAAGATTTTTGACCTTGGCTTCATATCGTGGATTTATCTCAGAACTCTTACTTTCATTCATAAGATTTACAAGCAAAGAACCATCTTATCTTTAGAATATGCTAAGACCTGCAGCATCGCAGCGCACAAACAATTTTATATGCCCGAGATGGAAGCTATTATGCACTGAGAGGCAGTTTTTGATAAATGCTATTCGGCTATGGAACGACCTAACTCATGGTATCAAAACAGTTGGAAGCGTAAATCAATTCAAGATGAAGGTAAGGGAAATCATGCAAGATAGGGAATTAGAGTAATAATCAAATAGAATCATTTAAACGAATACTTTTAATATAATTAAGTTCTATGTCTGTTAGTGTTTAAATTTAAATTTAATAATTGTAATAATTTAAGTTAGGAAAACTGAATGAATGTTAAGGATAAAAAAACTGTGACTAGCGCGTTAATTTATAAGTGCCAATGTACTTGTTGCGCTGGGAGTAACATAAATAAAAAAATAAATATAAACCGGAAGCTTGAACAACTGGAAAACTGAGTTCGTAAGGAGAAAACCAGAAATACGAAGGCTTTCAGTCAGTCGGTCAAGCCCGACTATAACATACTCTGTACCCCAAAGGTTAGTATATATATCTGATAAATTTAAATAAGAACCAGAAACCATAAAGTGTGTGAAGTGCTGCCCATCGTCGCTGGTTGCTTTGCCACGCAACCAGTTTCAAAGCTAAGTGGTTGGACCTAGGCAAGCTTAAGCTTTATATTTATATTTTTCAAGCTTTTCAAAAATGTCAACTTCAGGCAGATCGGAGTTTGCAAAACCGAAAATCAAGTTTTGGTGGGAGTGCCGAAATCTAATTTCGGATTTTTTTTTATTGAAATCATAAATGGTGAATTTTGAAACCGTTCGTTTCAAAAAGCATGACCCATATATAATAGCTAGCTCTGTAAAACTAGCCAGTTTCCTCTATTCTTCATTCAAGGTCATAAGTACCTCTGCTGCTGTTAGTTTGCGTTTCTCAATGCAACACAGACATCTACATCTACATGGATTTCTAAATCCTTGCTGTTATATATATAGTTAACACCGATAACAATCCTTCTTGGACAGCTCTTCGAAAATAACAGATCCCCTCTCGCAATGTTGGTACAATATTGTGACCATTTTGCTTACTGCAGACCAATTCTCTTCCGAGTCAAGTATGATGCTCAACAGGTTAAGAACGGCTGGTGTCCTCCCCACTGCCACGATCAAAAGGCATTTTCTGCGTCTGGTTTGACCTCTTGACAGTCTGTACAGGTTGACACATGTGTTCTGTCAGCAAATATTCTCAGAGAAGATATAACTACTGATTACAATTATATAAAGTAGCCTTTTTATAATTCGGAAATACTTCAACAACAGGCAAACGTTAATCTATCATTCCATGAATCTTTTATTGTACATTGAAGTAAATATTTAGTTACGCCAATGTTATATCAAGTTGCCTTTTTAAAACTGCTTTAACAATTTACTGTGGGAATCTAGTTGTCTACCCACAAATTTAAATCTTCATTTTCGGGTTTAACAGGCTATAACTTTGCTTATGGTCCTGACAAAAATGCAACAAAATTTATACCGCGTGTTTGATTTTTCTCAGTTGCTTCAATAGACATACTAATTTTGAGGCTTCATAAAATCAGCAATTAATACTTAGTGTGGCCTACAACAATTCTAGAACGGTCAAAAGTCGGCAAATTAGTTTTTGCCAATATCTTGGAAACGGAAACTAAGATATGACTTTGACATGCCAACTCTTATTCAGCATGAGTAGACAAGCAGGAATTAGTTAAAGATGCTCGGGATACTTTTCGCTGCAGAACAGTGTAATACTTAAATGCTATTGAATCCCAAGGTGTAATTAAATTTGATACTCATTGCATTTGTCAACACATCTTTTTTCCGCAAAAGAGAAAATCGCTTCATAACTTCATACTTCATAATTTTTTTTCGTTTTCTCTCGCTCGTTTGGTTAACGTTCATCAATCGTTCGGGGCTTACTTCGTTTTTCTAATTGCTGTTCGATCTGCACGACTAAGACCGTTTGAACTGTTTCACGATATGCTGACTTTTAGCCCTAAGAATAGCTGAGAAAACAACTTGTGTGTTTTTCCTGCCGAAATATGGACTTATTTCATGCAAAAAAATTATATAGTGAATATTTTCGTGAAATTTCATGCCGCAAAGTTCGACTGGGAAGCGCTTGGGTCTGAATCTCTTTGTATTGAACCTAAGAAAATGTTGAAAATTTTCAATAAATAAAATTAAATTTATATACAAATGCAAAAAAATATATTTTCAATTATAAATACAAAAAAAAGTAGCTGGGCCGATTGCCAACAACACGCGGTGTTCCCAAGCGGTCCCCCATCTAAGTACTAACCGCGCCCGACGCTGCTTAATTTCGGTGATCGGACGAGAACCGATGTATTCAGCGTGGTATGGTCGTTGGCGAAAGCCTCGCAGCTAAACGTTTATTTTGTGTATCATTTTTATGTGGATTTCTAATTTTTCCGGCTGGCACAACAACAAGCATAGCGTGTAAATAATTTTTGCTGACTTCTATAAATAAAAATGATTATGGTGAGTGCGGAACTCATTTGGCCCATTCGTAGCCCAATTCGTAAAATTTTAATGTCATTCTCGCGAAACTATTTTATATTAAGCAAATATGACTTTGGGGGAAATGGTTTGAATCTAGTACTGTCTGAATGTTATTATTGTACATTTGCTTGACTATTAATGTAAGGTGTATGTTAGATCACGTAGGCTTTCAATATTTCGTGCATCGATCTAGTTGTCATGCCATAAAATTTAATTCTTTTTTTTTGGATTAGCCAGCTGTAACTTTGTCCATCCAGCTGATTCAAGTGCAACAAAATTTGTGAAAATAGAAGAGCCTTTAGGCTCTATGCTAAAGTGGTTGTAATTAAAATCTAACCCCCGCAATAGCCTGTACACGGCGAATAAGTTTCAAAAATTTGCCATAATTTGAGGAAGAGTATTTTCAAAGGCCAATTTAGACACTTTTGGGTTTGCCGATGCTGCTCCCATGATTTTTTTAAGCTGCATTAAAACTCATAAATACAGATATTTTTGGTCGGTGTAACCTGCATAATTTTTTTTAGATAAATCGGCCCTAAGAGTGAAATATGTAGTATAGAAAAGGTAGCTGCTAAAGATGTTATTTCATTTGTCTAAGATCTCATACTTGAGAACAGGATTTTTGAGTTGAAATTTGGATGAAATGTTCATTTATACTCAAAGAAGATGACAATATGTCGTTATATCATTTTACAGGTGCATTTTCAAACAAAAGCATATTTTCGAATTTCTTGAATAAACATTAATAAGTAGACATCGGATTTTGCATATTTTCATATCTTATCTTATCTTTATTAGTCCGCTAAAAACAATTTTGCATAAATTGCATTTTTACATAAAAAATATGCAAAAAACTTTTTTTTATGAAATTACATAATGATTCTGTGCTTACCATTTTCTGATTTGGTTGCAAATCTGTCTGAACTTGAAAATCGACATCACCAATGCAACTTGTAATCATTTAAAATGCCGAAAATGAGTGATAAAAACACACATTTTATTCAAAAATGTCTCAAAGATTTGCCATCAAACTGTTTTTTAATACATATTTACATAGCGGGCACCCGGCGTGCGTTGCTGCGCCCCCTTTAGAATTCTAAACACTATACGAGGAAGTGAAGTTTAATAGACAATTGCCATCTATCAAATCTTAATGATAATCTAAACCAGAGATGGGCATGCACACATATCGTCACACTTTTCACACGCATACAAGCACAATTTGAGTGCGCCGCATTCGTGTTCTATAAATAGCTTTCAATGCTTATAGCGTACGTGTGATTTTGTGCAGTCGGCCGCGGCAGAGGTCCTATGCACACGCTGCCTCGTGTGCATTGGAACGTCGCGACGCGCCCATCTCTGATCTAAACTCATTAATTTTTTTTTCAAATTTCACGAGTTTTTGGTCCGTTTGATCTTCACCTTCTATTTACCCGTCGATATACCCGTCTTCGGGTCAATCTAAACTCATATAAAAATTTCGCAAATGTTAAAATTTCTTTAAACTGATTGACCGACACCTCCTATTTACCCGTCTTTCATTTCCAATTATTAAATCTTCATGATTATCTGAACTAATCATACATTTTTGTATATATCCGGATTTTTGGACCGCTTGATCTTGACCCGTCAATTTACCTGTCTACATTATAATCTAACTCCATCAAAAGTTTTGTAAATTTCGCCACTTTTTGGACCGTTGGAGTTAACCATTTATGCGTTAACAATTGCCATCTATCACTTCTTAATGATTATCAAAACTGATAAAAATTTTCAAATTTCCATCCATAAAACATTCATAATAATATAATAGGCCAAACGAAAAATTGGCAAATTTTGACCTGTTCAATCCACGCCTCTTATTTACCAACGCCTGCGATTTCGTAAATACTCAAATGAAAATTTGATAAATTTCGCGATTTTTGGTCTAAGCCTCTTATATACGCGTCTACAATTGCCATCTGTCCATCTTATGTCCTTTGAAAATTTTGCAAATTTCGCGATTTTATTTACCACTTGATCTACTCCTCCTATTTACCTGCCGGAAGGGTATTCTTTATGATAATCTAAACTCAAATGAGAATTTTTTAAATTTTGCTATTTTTTTTGACCATTTGCTCCACATCTCCTTTATTTATACGTGTACTCTTCCACAAAATCTTCATAAAAATCGGAAATTAATGAACAATTTAGAAATTTCCCAATGTTTTAGAACTTTCAAGGTATGTACAGTTTTCATTTGCTCGGTCTACAACTTCCATTTAACCGTCTATATTCTTATATTATTCTCTATAATAATCTAGAATCAAGAATGAGACTTTTGTAAATTTCGCCATTTTTATACATTTTTTATACAATTACATATTTTGCATATTTTTTGCATATATTGAATATGCAGTTTTCAATGTAAAGTGGGCTATTAAATTAGTATAAATCCACCTCAATCAACCTTCATTTAAAAAAGGGCATAAAATCCGATGTCTATTAATAAGCGTATTTAAAATAAGCGAATCTGCTAGCCGGTTCATATTCGAACGGTTACGAAATCAGATTCTCCGAGATTTTCGACAAAGATTCATAAACTATTTACAAATCGTTTAAGTAATTAAGTAAACCAAAAAAAAAACAATTAATTTTGGCATATCTCATTTCATATTTCCTTTAATTTATTTATGTACAAAACTTAAATTGGTATTTTTTTTGTTATTGTTTTTTTTATAAATTTCATTATCGTGCTTCATCTTCTGTAAAAAAAAGCTAATACTATTTGGGGTGAAGAAACCTTGGCACACTTCTTCAACATCATTCAACAACAAGGCTATAAGCCCAATATTTCCTGCTCAGATTCATCGCACATGGCATCAGACTTATGGGTATGGGTTGCAACTACATCATCTTCATCCTCGATTTGTTTCAATTTCGTTTTGTTCTCCTTTTTGCTGCGTTTCTCCGCCTTTCGTGCCGGATCGTGTATACGCGAATGTCGCTTCAAATCACCCGAAACACGAAATGTTTTCTCGCAGGTGCTACACTTGTAGGGCCGTTCACCCGTATGCACTTTAATGTGTGTGAGTAGATATGAGCTGGCCCGAAAGGTTTTATCGCAATATTCGCAGGCATAGTTCCGTTCGCTGGTGTGGATTCGGCGGTGTAGCACCAGCGAGTAGCGTCGTGAGAAACTCTTGCCACAGAATTCACACATGTGGGCCTTGATATCAGTGTGGCGTGAGATAAGATGGTATTTGAGATCGCCCCATTGACGGAATTTGTAGTCACATTGCTCGCACTTAAAGGGTTTGACGCCAGAATCTGTGTGGGAGGAGATACGAAAAAAAACAAGTATTGAGTCGAGCAATTATGCAGTGGAGGCGGGATTTCTAGGCTTATGAAAGAGTACAAATTAATACATAGAAAATTGTTTCACACACACGTTCAAAACATTTGTCGAAGCAGCTTGTTCGATCAAAAACATTAAAAAAACGT
Organism: Lordiphosa magnipectinata; assembly: GCA_037044535.1. Classification (NCBI taxonomy): domain Eukaryota; kingdom Metazoa; phylum Arthropoda; class Insecta; order Diptera; family Drosophilidae; genus Lordiphosa; species Lordiphosa magnipectinata. The sequence goes on from JBAMBO010001819.1 coordinate 67,186, forward strand.
TTTTGTTTGGCCATTAAGTTGGCTACCTAACAGGCCCTTTACCAGACTTTTTGTTTTGATAAGTATGGCATAACTTAACATAATGAATTTTGTGAAAAATGCTCAGAGAAAATTGTTCTTTTAGTTTCGAGTTAATCTAATAAAAATTTGTTATCAATAAAAAAATACGAAAAGAAGATGTTTTAACTGAAAACTGAGATGAAAGATTGAGCTTTGTCCGTACGTCTGTCTGTTTCTACGCAAACTAGTCCCTCAGTTTTTAAACTATCAAGCTGAACAGAGTCTTCTTTTGACTGCACGCTGCTAATATGTCGGAACCGCCAGGATCAGATGACTACTTCCTGTTTCTGTCATAGCAATGATCGGGCGGAAAATGGGTTTTATGAAAGAAATTGCTAACCGTTGGAGCGAGCTTTTCAGCGAGTAATAAAACTTCGGCACAGACGAAGTTAGCTTTGCTTTCTCGTTTCATTTGTCAAGAGCAGATCCAACTCTCTTAGAACTATTATTAGTCGTTATATTTCTGCAGATGATGAAACTTTCCCAACTCCTTCTTCACAAGATTCTATCAAACCACACCAACTACATAGTTATTTGAATGACAATTCAAGTGCTGATGATATTTGAAAAAAAAAAATGATATGCTGAAGGAAGCTTTTTTATTCTTTAACATGCCATTAACATCTTCAGCGCCAGTTGAGCGACTATTTTCTTTTGCGGGGATCATCAACAGTCCAAGACGGCAATCATTGTCAGATTTTTCGATTGAAAAATTAGTGTTGATGAAAGCTAATTGTGAATATTTATAAATATGTATGTTCTGTTTTATTTTATGGTTTCTTTTTCCCACAAGAACTATAATTGGAACATATTTGTAAAATGTAATAAATAAATTGTTGATTGTATCTTAATATGCCTATTTAAACCCTTTTTAGCAGTGTTTTGTATAAGAACTATTCTTTAATTTTGTGGCCGGTGTGGCGGAGCGGTTAGTGTGTCGGCCTGTTGTGCGGGAGGTGTGGATTTAATGCCGAATCTAACCCGAAGCGCAGTTAAATTGTCACGACATGACAGCATCAAAGGCTAGCCAGCGACTGAAAGGCTTTTTGCTCTCTTTTCCTCAGCTTCGGCATGCGTTCGGCTCGTATATGTGTTAATAGCGAAATGTCTTCGCCCCCCCAGGGGGTACTGGTGACCATCGCTGGTCTAGATGCATTCCAAGGTAAGTCATGCGGAATAGGAATATTGTTGAGCTTCAATGCCGGTCAGTCCTTAGTATTTTGGGTAAAGGCAATGTGTATGCATTTCGTTTCGTTGACTTATATTCGCCAGTTTGCCATTCAGACGTTGCTCGGGCACAGGGCAACGGGAGCGACATAATATAACAGTGTTGTCTGCGAAGGTAGAGGTGGATAGGAAATTGCTTTCATTTCACCATCTCCGACCTCATAAAGTATATACATATATTCTTGATCAGCATTACGAGCTGAGTCAATTAAGCTTTGTCCGTCCTCTGTCTGTCCGATCTACTATTATTTATAAGATCTACTGCCTAGCCTCAAACGAGAAGGTGCTAGTCCTGGAGGGAGCAATAATGCAGGCCATTCACGATGCCATGAAAGGGAGAAACAATCATTTCCTAGCTGTGTTTAATGGCATCAACTGGTAAATGGGAGATAATGTCGTAGTTACAACCATCGAGGAATACCTGAGCTTTCTCACCGACACAACTTTTAAAATTCTAAAAGAATTACAGAAATTGTATCTAGGAATGAGAATTGGACATGTAAAAAACGAAAAAGGAACCTCAACTAGAAGTGTTAAAAATTTCGCGGAATTTTGTAGGTAGGCATTCATTTTAAAAATCTGAAAAATTATTCTGGCGAAGAAAATCAATGCCAATTTTCAAAATTTGGAATTTTTTAATGGATAGATGGCCCGGAAAAGACTTATGAAATGATAAAAATCGCTGTTAAAAATGCAGGGTTGGTACTAGAAGTATAAAAAAATCGCTTAATGTCTTTCTGTTGATGTACTTTAAAACTGCATACTAAAAAAATTAATAGCATTGGGAGCCACAAATCTGGCTATGTACTTTTTTGAAAATAATCAAAAATAATCTTTAAAAGTAGTCGAATTATTTTTGATTATTTTTGGTAGTCGTCAATAATCCCGATTATTTCTGATTGTAATCAATTAGTAATCGTGTGAAGCTGAAAATAGTCGTAGTTCTAATCATTATTTTGCCTTAAAAAAAAGAAATAGTCACATATGGCCATTTCCACAGAAAGGTAAACTCAAAAACCGAAAACATCGATTCATTTTATGCAGCTAGCTTATCTTATGTATATCAATATAAGTTCCTGAATCAAAATGTTTATGTTTTGTAGGATAACGAAAAAGGATACATGTATAAATTTTTGAAAAGCATCACAAGAACAGCGTTAGAGAAAGGCTTGTCGCATAACGTACACACCTGATCATATTAATAGGTACACACATCAACTCTGACTTTAAGGTAACAGAAAATAGTTTTATTCATTGTTTCAAACTTAAAATTTATTCTCATTGGTTCTTAAACTATTTGTTTTTAATAAAATAAACTTAATTGTAACATAGAATAAATAATATAACATAAAAGAGATCATTTTGTGTTTCAGATACGTTTTCAGTTTGATCATAATAATAGGTACACTTCATGTGTTGGTAAGAAAAAAAATTTTTATTTCCATTTTGTTTTCTTTTTTTAGGTAAATTAGTATTTCCTAACTTAGTATCCAGTGTATCCACCTCTATTTTTGGCCACTATTGCTATTCTTTTTGGCATACTTTTAATAAGAGCCCGGCAGGTCTCTACTGGTGTCTCATACCACAGTTTTTGGACACCTTCCCATAATTTTTGTTTATTTGAAAATGAATGCTTTGCCAATTTCTTTTTTAAGTCTCCCCACAAGTTTTCAATGGGGTTAAGGTCGGGGGATTGGCTTGGCCACTTCTGAACGTAAACTTTTTGGTCCTCGAAAAATTTAGATAACAGCCATGATGTGTGTTTAGGATCATTATCTTGCTGAAATACCCAACGTAATGGCATATTTTCCTCAGCATACGGTACCATAACTGTTTCCAATATGGATTTGTACTCTTCAGCATTCATTTTGTTCGTAGTCTAATAAATTGGACCTACGCCGAACCAGGAGAAGCAACCCCATTATATTGCCACCTGCATGTTTGACTGTTTTTTTGTAAACCGTGGATGTAATTCCTTTCCATTAGGGCGTCGAACATTCCTTTCACAGTCATTCCCAAACAAATTAATCTTGGTTTCATCGATCCATAATATGTTTCTCCATTTTTTCTCCCCGGTGCATCCTACCCAGTCTTTGTGGTCCCTTGCAAAAGTTTGCCTCATGGTGATATTTTTTTGCGCATAAGTGGGACTTTTCTGGCAATTCTTCCTGGTAGGTTGGCATCTTGTAGTCGTCTTCGGATAGTTGGAGCACTAACTGAATCCCCAATTTTGACTGCAACAGCCTTCGATAACTTAAACGGGTCCTTTTTGCTCAAAGTTACTATGTAGTGGTCAAGGGTTTCTGTTGTTTTTAATGGCCTTCCACGGGTTTCCTTTCTTGGTTTTCTTTCTAATGCATTTTTAACAAAATTATGAGACCTGTTCATTAATTTGGCGATGGCTCGTAAAGTTTTGCCTTCTTTTCTCAGACTAAGAACCAATCGAGCTTCTTCTTTAGTACAATGAGAATTTCGACCCATTTTTTCTAAAAAAAAATAATTATTTAATTCTCTGTATTGACAGGAGCTATACTTAATTTAACTTTAGATACCAAAAGATCACTGATTACAAAATTATTCGCTTGATACTTGTGAGAAACGGAGACTGTACCTATTATTATGATCAGGCGAAATGTGTGGTGGACTCGCAATTCATAGAAAAGCTTTTATATACGGGGCAGCCCCTCTTTCAACTCTTTGTCACAGTGTGGTCAGACATTGACAACAACAAAAAACCAAAAATTAAAAAGTTGTCAACACTAAAAGTACGAAAAAACCATCTATAATTAAAAAATTCCGGTGTGTACCTATTAATATGATCAGGTGTGTATGTCACGTTGCGTATCATAATGAGTCAAATATAAAAAAAGCAACATTTACTTTTGAGCGAATCAGCTATAAATATATAGCTACATCATTGCAGATCATATTAAAGTAAGTTGCATTAAAAAACTCGCGCGCATTCCGCAGAGTTTAGCTTTTTTGTGAACGCAGACAAAACGCACTTCCGTATTCTGTCACGTTGCGTATGCCTTTTTGTCTGCCTGTATCTTGGGACCTTACTGTCTAGAACTCTCAGCTTTTACAATAAATATAGTGCTAACAAAGTGTTATCCAAACACCAATATGCGGATATTTATGATGAAATTTTTCTTTGTTTTTCTTCATAATAAAGGCAAAAAATTCGTACGATTGTCAGGTTCGTAGCTGTGGAAGTGACCATGTCTAATCATTACGATTAGAAACCAGTATTTAACAGCTATGAATGAATGTATGCTTTTTATGCTATGGTTATATGCAGTGATTGGAAAGGTACCCATTTTTCTTACCTAGGTAAGGTACAAGGTAAATGTCAAAAAATATACCTATGTAGGTAAGGTAAAAGGTATCCGGAATTTCCAGTACCTAGGTAAAGGTACAAAAAAGGTACTTCTAAATTAAGAAGCATGGGTCATCAATTCATATTAGCAATAAATATTAACTGTACGGGCTTAAATCCAAATATTAGGTTTAAAAATCGAGGTTTATTTGGAATCAACTTCAATTTAAAGCAAAGGACTTTGCCACGCTTGAAGTTAGAACCCCTTTCATAAGAGCATATTTAGGTTGATCACAGTATCAAATTCAGATTTTTCAAGCATTGAAGTCAGGAAAAACGGACTTTGCACTGCAAATTTGTGACTAGTGCTATAAAAATAAGTATCATATTGTAGCACTGGGCTAGAGCCGAATAAATATATTAAATTAAAGATCAATAGCCTTAGCGAAAATGTCAGTAACATTACTCAATTCATTAAAAAATTCTTGGAAAAATAATTTCAGCATCAGCTGAACTATGCCGCTCTATTACATTTAAATCAGACTCTTCTCATAACTCAGGCTTCACGTGTTTCATTCAAAACAGTACACTTTAAATCAGAGCTGCAAACCGGTTTTGAACCGAACCGGTTCGAACCCGGAATTCCGGCTTTTTTTTTACTCTGAACCAAACCGTGAACCGAACCACGGAGGACGAAAATAGATGAACCCGAACCCGTTCCGAACCCGAAGCTTTTGGTTCGGTTCAAAGAAAAATTATACACATTAAAATTATTTGGGTACCCTTGCACGTACGTAACAGCAGAGTCAAAAATTAGAAATATAACAATACGCAATATGGCACAATATCTTCGATATGTTATTTTCTCCTTATCGCACTCCCAATGTTTATTAGCTTACATATATGTATGAACATTGTACATATGTACATATGAAGAACAATTTAGATACGTGAAGAATCAGCGCGTGCTATTGTACATATGGATACATTCATACTTATGCGTAGTTTATATTACATATACATATAGACCACAGTACTTCCAGTCAAAGATATTAATTTGTAATGTAATACAAATTCAATGTAAACACCTATGTACTCGGCACAAGGTATTGAACGATTTTATTTTTCATCTTACACATATACATATGCGCTAATCTAAGCAACTCGGTGCATGCTACTGCAGAAACATGTCAGCCGTCTTGTCCAGCAACAAAAGTACATACACTCATACAAACAGAAGTGTGTGCCACACGCAGCGTTGTCAATTTAGCTAATTTTCCCACCAGATATAGCTCTTTTCTAAGCTCGAAACTCGGAAACTATTCAGTTTTGCCGTAACCTGTAATTGTAGCTAATTATTTGACATTTAGACAATTTTGACATTTTTTTAGAGGGCGGACTGAAGATTTATACACTTGCTTAGAGGGAAGTCCATATCCAGCACACAAGCGCCAACCACACGTCAATTATAATCGACGTCTTACAGTTTTACAATGTATCTAGTCGACAAGTGTATACCTATTGTATTGTTATTTAAAATATATTGCGTTTTACCCAACGAACCAAGGTTCAACCAAAACCAAATCCCAAAAACCTCGAACCTCAAATTTCCGAACCTTAACCGTTGTTAAATGTTGTCCGCAAACCGGAGGTTCCGAAAAATTTTTTGGCTTTGCAGCCCTGCTTTAAATTCTTTTCAGAAGATGGATACATTTTCAGTAACTGTTTAACATTTGGATATCTCTAAGTCGGTATTTTCTTTGAACTTCAGCTAAATTCAGAAAATCGCGAAACACGCATTCACTTTCGTAAAAAATTTGCGATTTTTTAAACCGGTTTCCAGTACAAAATTTGTCTTAAAATCGCAAATCTTTGCGAAAGTGAAAATGGGAGCATGGCCGATAGTACGGCTTCTTCTTTTCCGGCGCGGCAGCATCTCGGATATAATGTAATCAGAGCGAAAAAAATTACTTACGAAAAGTACCTAGTACCTTACCTATTGACAAGGTAAATGAAAATAAAGACCTAGGTAAGGTAAAAGGTAGTGGAATTTGAAAACACCGAGGTAACAAAATATGTATGTAGGTATATACCTAGGTATTTGTACCTAGGTACTTCCAAACACTGGTTATATGTAATTAAATGGTCCGTTTGATTTATAAAAGTACAATAATAACTTACGCGTTCTTTCATGGGCATTGAGGGCACTCTGGGTGTAGAAGGAACGCTCACAGGTGCCACATTTATGCGTTCGCTGTTGATTGTGTGTATATTGATGATATTTCAGGGCATTGTACGAATTGAAATCCCTTCCGCATTTGTCACAGAAATATTTCCTTCTCGATTTGCTCGAATCATCGCCTGTCAGTGTTTTATCAGTCTCCAGGTGAAAGCTATCGTGGTTATCCTCATCGCCATCCTCATTAAGGGGTGAAGGCGGCCTACTGTTTGGCATATCATCGTCCTGCTCCAATTTAAAGGAGTCATTTAGTTCAAGTGGAGAACGCTGCAAGTGCTCCAAGGAAGGGCCATCACGTAGGATAGCTGGAGACGGCTCAGGAGGCACCGAAGCTGGTGGTAATGGGGGTGGTGGTGGCGGGGTTATCAGCAAAGCCCTTTCGTTTATTTCATTTGCTGTCTGCGACAATTTCTCACGCTCTTTAAGAAAGTCCAAAGCTATTTGCTCCGTGTCATGGGTATGCTCTTTAAGTGAAGCTACTGGTGGTGGTTCAGCTGAGGCTGGTGGCGGTTCACCGGGCAGTAGCAGGCCCGAGAAGGCAATATCACTGAAATTGTTGTTAAACCAAGGCGCACGCATACCACTGGAGGTTAGCTCCAGATCCACCAGCTCATCACAGGTATCCTCGATGGATACCTTATCCACAACATTGCGTATGCCTTCGAGCATATCTTCGGTATCACTGAACTCCACATCATCCACCACATGGGGCGGCATGGGGGTGGTTGTGGAGCTGGCAGGTTTGTCATTGACCTCTGCATGCATAACCAAATTGACGCCCGCATTGTTGACCACACCCACATCATCAACATCATCCACATGGCTGATGTTGTGAAAGTTTTCAAAATTCAATTGTACATCATGGAACACCTGATCGAGTTTGGCCTGCTCCTGTTGCATCTAAGGAATAAAAAAGAATCAAAAATGAATCATAATACAAGTGCAAACTTCTACCTTATCCTGCGCTGATAGACCACACATATCCAATGGTTCCTTCTGCTGTCCTCCACCCGATACCTCATCCAATCTTTGTGGCAAAGTCGTGCGCTCATAGTGTACCTTCAAGTGTTCAAAGAAATCCAACTGCGTGTGCACTGCATAGCCACAAAGCTCACAGCTGTACAGCGAAGATGCTCCACCAGCGACTTCCACATGTACATGCTGTTTATGCTGCTCCACCAAGTCGTTGGCCTCCAAGCAATTGCCCTTCAGTTTGCGAGAGATGCGCTTCTTGTGGGGCAACACTTTGCGTGCATTTGTGGCCGCATGCTGGGCATTGTAGCTCACAAACTCTTCGTCTATGGGCACGGTGGGCTCAATGGCCGACAGGGCAGGAAAGGCAGGTTGCGTGACTTGTTCCACCACCACCACTGGAGGAGCGGCTTCCACCACATCCACATGCTTGTTGACAAACTGGAAAATGGTGTTGTGGAAATTCAGCTCCGGTGTCAGTGCATCCTGTGTGCCATGACTGGCACTGGCTGATGAGCCAGTGCTGAGGTTAGTTGGTCCTTCTGCCTTGGGGAACACGCCCGTGTGATCTATCAGATCCATTATGAAATTGTTGGGATCCGGCAGTATAAGCTCCGAGGCCAGCAGCGTCTGAAAAATAACAGTGGAGCAGTAGAGATTTTACCTCTTTTTGCCCTCCCTCCACTTGCTTGCACTTACGTGATCAATGAACTGCGCTGTGTCCACTTCTTTGCGCTCCATTTTGAGCACCTTCTGTCTTTGCTCCTTTCACTCCGCCGGTGGTTGCCGGAAAAACTTACCGCTTTTGGGATTCCTAGCCCCAAATCTTAAGGAAATCTGGAGGACGCCCGAAATTGTGTTATCGCAATGCATAAGGTGGCAACACTGCAATTGCATTAGTATGACCATCTTCGATACACTTATCGGGGTGACCATGAGTGTTAACAGAGATGTTCTCTGTTAAGCTAAACAGCGTCATTTGGGCGGTAAATTCAAATTTAAGGTAATCTGAATATTTAAGAGATTGCCAAAAATGTTTCTTTTGTAAAACTTACAAAATTGAGCCTTTTGTTACGAATTTTTGAGAGATTGACTCAGCCAATGTAAACTCAAATACTTATTTTAAGTAAGAAAATAAATATAAACAATCCTTTTAATTTTTGCAAAATTTTGTAAATTTTTGAGATAATGCCATGTTTGCGGCCAAATGTGGTAATTCGCTCTTTACATCCCGCGAGATAATTTTTTCACCCAAAATTATTTCATGAATCAACTAACTGAGCGGTCGCAGTTTGACCGGCAGTTAAAACCATTTTCAAACAGTAAAATGCATTTATGCTCAACCTAAAATTTGAAAATTTTAATTTAAAAATGAGATTTCAATTGAAACCATGGCTAACCGCCTCGACTTTATTGTATGATCTGTACTAAGCAATTTCCTTCAATTCTTAGGGTAATTCGTTCAAAAATTGGTTATTTTTCATCGTTTATTTGACATTTAATAAAAGGCATATAGTTTTTTTTTGTAGAAAACATGGATGGCTCCGAAACTGAGAGAAGTCCAGAATACTGATAACAAAAAAATAAAACTTAAAAACACAAACAAAAATTTCTCAAATATTGTGAAAGTGAGGCAACTCACTCAAATTGCTCACTTGTTCAGTTGTTCACTTGCTCTAGGTCTATGGCGAAAGGTTGTGTTTGTGCACGAATTTCATTTTTTGTTTTCCCGTAAGCATTTCAAACGGTGGGTTTCTGTAGCACTGATCGCTTTATTGCATTTGTTGTTTCTGCATGGCTTTTTTGTTCTACACACATACCAAGTTAGTGTGAATGTGCATCTTTCCCTCTCGCGCTCACTCTCCCGCTCTCTCTTGCGAGCTCTTAGCAAAGGCCTTACTAAGGAGGATCATTGGACGGATTGCCCAACTACCTAGCAGTAGCCATAAGCAACAGAATTAATTACAGTAAACAAACAAACACCTTCAAAAAACCATAGACAAAACTCAGGCTGCGAATTTACAACATTGGAATTGCTATGCCTTATTTCGCTTACTGAATGAGCTCAATACCAACTGGTTGGTTGTATGAAGTGTGAACGGCAAAAACAAAGTCCGCTGATGAGAGAATTTGGTGATTCTCGGAACAGCGTTCGTTGTACGGACATACCCCGTTGCTATTCCACAATTTTGTAATTAATATCTGTTGATTATATTGAATTATAATCAACCATTGACCTTGAGCCAAACAGATCTTTGACTAAAAGCGCTTAGTTCAAAATGTTGGTTGAGCGCCATACCTGTTAAAATTGTATCATGGTACAGCCCATAGAACAACACACAGAGCAACACAGATGGAATAGCTCACAGAGCAAGGCAGACAGAACAATTCACAGAGCAAGGCAGACAGATCAATTCACAGAGCAAGAGATACAGAACAGCTCAGAGAGCAAGACAGACAGAACAACTCACAGAGAAAAAGAGACTGAACAGCACTTAGAACAACTGAAGAACAACTCAGAGCAAGACAGAGCAAGACAGACTGAAAAAGATAGACTGAACAAGACTCGCTGAACAAAAATGAACAATTGAAGAGGAACATGTTCACTTGTTCAGTTTAAAGCAGCGTTTGTCAACGAGGGCGAAGCCAAAAAGTGAGAGTATATTAATAAAGCGCCATGAACCAGCTTCGATCTGACCGTATCGACATGGAGCAATAAGTATTAAAGACAAAATTTGCGCTGCCTCTCAATTTTGATAGTTCCCTTGCGATAGTGCCCAAAAATACTTATAGTGCCATATCGGAAATCACAGTGGTTAGAGACGGACATTTTCCCAAATGAAGAGAGAGAGAGCGTAAGTGACAGCGAACAGTTGACCAAATGTATCCAGAGCAGTGCCGGCCAAATGGAGAGGACAAAAAAGTGTGCTTGTTGTGTTGGTGTGCAAGATAGCTCTCTCCAGACTACAGCGGTTTTCTTGCAATTCAGTGTTCACCGATTCACACAATCATGAGTTCGTCTCGCGACTGACTTCGGCTCGTGGTAGCTATGGCTGGCTGGGTCCGATCCATGGAGCGTAAATGAGAGCGAATAGCTAACTAATTTCTGACAGAAGCGATGTCGACTGAGCAATTTTGCAGTCTAGATTTCCTAGTCTTTGGCATAGAAGATCTAACATAGAAGCACACTTTGGAACGCCTCTCTTTTTTGAGTGATGTTAACTCCATTGTGACAAGGAGATACTTCATAGAGACAACAAAATCTGTTACTCAAAATTACTATCCCCGTAGGAAAACACGGTGGTTAGAGGGAGACGGACATAGTTAAAAAAACTTAGAGAGTCAAAAAATAACTCTAAGAGCCAAAATGTCAGCGAACAGCTGACAAAAATCTGAGTGAAAAGTTGTCGACGTACCAGATTATGCTTCTATGTTAGTTCTTCTATGTCTATGGCATCGAAGGCTCACCCCTATTTTCAGTTCGCTCTGCTCACGTCACTGCCCAGTGGCGCACAGCTAAATGAGTCGAGCCCACATCAAGCATTACAAGAGCCCACAAGTATAAAACACTCTCGCTACCGAGTTGTATACCGAGTTTTCATACGAACTTTGTCATGCTTCTTTTGTCGAAAATTCGAAATGCGTTCGTATTGATTGTTCGTTTTTTGGTTTTCTTTATGAATTCACACACAAACATATATGCGCGTGTGTGTAGTTAATTTTTTGACGTGTGGCGTGTGCGTACATCTCGGCATCAGTTAAAAAAAAAATAGGTTTAAATAGATTTAAGTCGATTTGCTTTATTTTTTGTATATTGGAACTGTTTAAATATTCCTTTAATAAAATACTTAACATATTACTTACTATCCATAAACCTTTTACTCCAAAGTACATTACTTCGTAAAGTATCTGCATTACAACAGCGCATACTATGTGTATCGTTTAGTGGGCGATCCATCCAAATCGTCCATTACATTTCCTAGATTATTATATGAAGTTGTAATGGAGATCCGAAAACAGTTCGGCTATCGCCCACTTGTCGATTACAAGTAATGAGGTTTCGAAAGCTAGCAGTCCACAAAGCGACAAAGCTAATGTAGAAGTATACTGTGTTGTAATCGATGCTCTACGGCACACAGCCTTCGAAGTGTTGAAAAGGTGCTCGATTTCGTAATGTGCATTTGCGCCGCTGGGTGACCGAAAAAACGCTCTAGGGCTTCCTTCAACCGAATGTGTTCACATTACTGATCGGTCTGACAGCAGACCCTATAACAGGCCCGTCAGTTAATTGGTCATAAAAATCGAAGACCAATCTGTCAAAATGTTAGTTCAAAAGGTTGCAGACTCAAGAGTTCCGACAGAGTTTGACATAAGCAGATAGAGAGTCAATGCGAGAGAGAACGAGAGGGCACATATAGTTCGTCGCATACATTCAAATCATTAGCCGAGCCTTACACACCGATGCATACATACGAAGAAGACCTTATGAATGCGTGAATTTTGACAAACGGGTCCAAAAAGAACTAAGAGGGTAAAACAAAAAAATGTGTTTCTCTCCTCTCAGAACCAAATATATGCAGAGAGCGTAGTTAAATGTTGTTTTGGTACCCCTTTTCAATGTGACGGGCGAAAAATGTTTTTTTCTGACAGAGGCAAAGGGGGAACCGATTTTTGCGACCTCCAGCAACTGAAGGCCTGTTTACTCTTTTGGCCTCAGATTCGAAATGCGTTCGGCTCATGTATGTGTCAATAGCGAAATGTCTTCGGCCTCTGGGGGGGTACCGGTGACCATCGCTGGTTTAAAGAACAACTCAATACCATGGACTTGCCATAGCATGGGACTTTGTCAATGGCGGCCTTTCGTTTCCCTAAATTGGGTGTAATGTTTTTTTTATTTTATTGCGGGAAAACGCTGCGAAAATAGATATCGTAAGATATATTTGATCAGAAATCAAGAGTTTTTGAAATAGTTCGGATCTTTTGCCGATATGTTTGTTGTAATAAATGCACGAATTCTGTTCTGAATAATGCAACTGCCGTCAATACTTTATAATTCTCAATAAAATACTACTGTTTATAAAATTGTTGAGGGTTGAATTGTAGACGACGGTTTTTCTCGGGCTTAGGGTCTTTCTTTATTTTGTAAATTATATACACGAATGTGAAATATGAAAATATTATATATAAATAAAATATGAAAAATATTAAGTCTAGATGCTTCAAAAAGTATAAACGATCTGGCTTGGCTGTTGATTTCTCTAAATATTCAATAGCAAAATCCAACTTTATACTTTTTAACTCTGAGTGCTATAAGAATTAACTTGCCCGGTGCAAAATTCAATTTGCAGAGGACCCTAAACAATTCTATAGCTTTGTGAACTCTAAGCGTAGATCTTCATCATTACCTTCTTCTTTTTTTCTAGGTGACCAAAAGGCTAGCAATGATTCCACTGCCGTCGACCTACTCGCAGACTTTTTTCAGTCAACTTATTCCTCTATCCACTTTACTAACACTTCTTATCCTTATAACATTTCTTCGTCTAACTCGATTTGTGTTCCCTCAATTAGTGAAAGCTCCCTACTTTCGCATTTGAATTCTCTAAAATCCTCATACTCCCCTGGCCCAGACAACATTCCTAGTTGTGTTCTCAAAGAGTGCTGTAGTTCCTTAAGCAAACCTTTGCTTAAGATTTTCAATCTATCACTCGATTTTTCAGTCTTTCCAACTCTTTGGAAAGAGTCCTATATTATTCCTATTCATAAAAAAGGTGGAAAATCTGATATTTCCAATTACAGAGGCATAGCTAAGCTCTCCGCTATTCCTAAATTATTTAAAGAGATTATAACCTCGACCTTGCAGCATTATTGCAAATCGATTTCATCACGAATGATCAGCTTAAGCGTCGGTCAACTATGACCAATTTGCTGGAATTTACTTCATTAATTGAATTCCTTAAAAAAAAGCAAACCGATGTCATTTATACCGACTTTAGTAAGGCTTTTGACTCTGTAAACCATCATCTTCTCCTCTATAATCTTGATCGGTTGGGATTACCCGCCTCATTTCTACTCTGGATTTCGTCCTATTTAAAAAATAGAACCGAAAAAGTTATATTACGTTCAGACACTTCAAAGCCCGTCTCTGTAACTTCTGGTGTACCGCAAGGTAGCCACCTTGATCCTTGGTTTTTTACTTTTTTTGTTAATGACCTACCCACAATTCTATCTTATTCTCGGATACTTATGTATGCCGATGACGTTAAACTTATTTTATCTTTCAGCGACCCTTTAAACTCCTTGCAGTCTTGGTGCTTGATTAATCACTTACTCCTTAATTGCTCCAAGTGCATGTTTATGACTTTCTATGCTATTTAAACGATAGGCAATGAACCCCTGCAACGAATATATACAGTCGTTGATCTTGGAATCCTTTTTGACCCCAAATTGCGTCTCAATCCTCATATATCCTCTATTGTTAATAGGACGAATGGTGTACTTGGATTCATTAAACGTTGGTCGAAGGAATTTAATGATCCATACACCACAAAGCTCCTGTACACTGCTCTAGTCCGTCCTGTACTTGAATACTGCTCGTCTGTCTGGTGTCCGCAATATAAAAAGCATATCGATCGTATTGAATCAGTACAAAAGCAACTCTTGCTTTTTGCTCTTCGTGGACTAATTTGGGACCCTAACCTTCGTCTGCCATCGTACTCCAGCAGACTCTTGCTTATTAACCTTCCTTCATTAGCTAATCGTAGAACAGTCCTAGGCGTTTCTTTTCTTCATAAGCTAATCATTATTGATGTAGACTCTACCGAACTCTTAGGTCGCCTTAACTTTTCCGTTCCTTCTAGGCCAACTAGAAACTATTTACCTTTAATCTTGCCCAGATGCACAACGGATTATGCCCAGCACAATCGTTTTCCAATCTCTGACCACTCCCAGCTGTGAGTAGGTGCATAGCCTGCCGGACTGGCTAAAAAACCCTCCCCCACCGGGTCAGAGATTTTCCGGTTTTAAGTTTTACGTATAAATTTTTTATTTTGAAAGTTTACTATTATATATTTTTCTCTCTATCTCAGCTTTATTTTATTTTAATTTATTATACTATCATATTTTTTTTCCTTTGTTCCTACATAACTATAGGTTTTGGTTTTTTTTCGTCTCTCTCTTTCTCTCTCTCTCCCTCTTCTCGATCTCTATATTATTAAAGTTTTTGTTAGCTCTAATAACGTCTCTGACTACAATTGGCTGTGAATAGGGGCATAACTGGCCGGACGGGCAAATAAAGTTCCACCACCGTGTCGGAGTCGTTATTAGTTTATTTTGTAATTTTATTAGATTTTCTTTGATAGGCTTCATCAGCTCATAAAAAATTTTGTAACGTATATACATTTTCGTTGACAGCCTTTTTTTGTCAACTCTAAATAAATAAATAAATACACTTGGTTTTGTTTTTACATTCTCTGCGTTGGTTCTCTGTCTCTGTAGTTAATACTTATTGAAATATTTACAATTGGCGGCTATTTAAAAAAAAATTCTAAAGACTGCAAAATATTGAATTGAAGCAAAATGATTGTAGCATTGCACATTGTGCTGAATTGTCTTTTTTTTGGCATTAACTCCAAAAATAAAGAGCGAAACATTGTAAGACGATTGGGCCAACAAAGGCCACAGACACCGCGATTAGCGGTTTCGATGAACCAAAACTGACATGCTGCGTTTTGAAGCTCATAAAGATTGCCTATAGAGTATTGGAAAAGAAAGGAATGAGCGACGAGGATCCAGATACTGACAGAGAGATATTTACTGTAGAACGGTATTTGGCTTATTACTAATTTAATTTGAAAAAAGAACAGATCGTTACATTTTCCCTATCCAAAAAACTGTCTTTCTTCTTCTGCAAAAGTTTATTTGCTTTTAAAATTTGTCATGCTCTGCCCACATAAAGAAACTCTAACCCAAATATTGACTTTGCATATTTGAAAAATGAACAAATAAATTTTTTTTTCTTTAATATTTATTTATATAAAATTTCATACACTAAACCAAAAACAAACAACAAATTGTATGGCCAGCCCACAGAAATCAATGGACGAGCAGAAAGAATAAATAAACAGCAAGCAGGTAGCCTATAGGCGCATCCTCTCGGTCTTCCTGCATTATAAGCAGCTGTGGGCGTAACTAATTTTTGAACCAAAATCTATTTGCATTTTGCTAATGAAAAGATAATATTTATGTATAAAGAGTGAATTGAAAATATAGAAAAACCAAAGCAAAGAAAAAAACAAAAGTGAAGCAGAAAAGACAGGATTAGGAAAATAGGGAAAAAATTTAATCTAGTGGGGAAAATGTGGTGTGAAACAATCAACAAAAAACTAAGCTCTTCCTTGAGTTGTTTTCAAAAAATTTTCAACTGCCTTAACCCCAATGACTTCTTCCTTGTACTAAACATCAAAGTCTACTCACTCCATTCCATTTCCATTTTCCACTTTAAAAACTCCGCCCTCTACATAGGTGTTTCTTGATGGATTTGTGTTATTGTTATGATTCGTGTGAATTTCCATGCGTAATTGCTTTGCCATTTCAACAACAAAAATTGTTCATCTAAACAAAATTGTACAATCTCGTTTCTATCTCTCCCACTTGAGCTTATTTATTTTTACACCCATCCACAATCAGTTCGAGCACATCAAAAAGATCACAAAATATATTGTCTAATAATTGTTTATTAAACATTAAAGACTTTTGGGTGAAATATTAAGCAGCCGCTACTCGTTACCATTAAATGTCAAGAGGAGAGGAAAAGGTCTATAAAATTTTATGGGGATGCGGTGTCCCCCTCTCCGTCGGAACCACAGCGGACGGCAACATATGGTCCAACCACTGAGTGAGTGCAATTTGTAGCGCTAAGCCCAGTGATCCGTTTACCATAAATATGTTGATATATCACAGTGCAGGATTAGCTTCCTGTTTGCAACCATATGGAGCTGATGATTGCCAGAGCGGGGCAATGGGGGGGATTATACAATATATGAAGTGTTAATTTGTCAATGATTTCTGGAATGTTTATGATGATGTTTGTTGTCCCACTGCATGTTATGCATGCACAAAATTGGTTCAGTATGAAGAGTTCCTAAAATAAGTATAGCATTCAGCTGGGATTTTTAGTTCAGCAGTTAATTAATACAAATTATAATTTCTGATGTCCATACTGAGCTTAAGAGCGCTGCCACAAAACAAAATCAAGTAAGAAAGTCGGTCCAGCAGTGCTATAATAAGCTGTGTTCTCTACAAACTTTTAAAAGTGAGACCAAACGAACTGTGTGTAGTGATACCCATTGCTCTTGCGACCGGCGCTCCAAGAACTATTTGTATTTTCGAACTTGTAGTATGAATAAATTATGCTGACTTTGATATATTTCTAAAGTCGGAAGATATTTGACATGCAAGACCACAGATATCCCAAAATCGTCGCAAATTATTTGCTCGCTACAGAAAAACACAATGTTTTCAACAGTGGAAAAGCCTGGCACAAGAGTATAACGCAGAACTAACACTTGGGGACACTGTGAAATTATAAGAAATTTGGAAATAACAACGCGGCATAGGTGGGAGAATGAAGCAAGACAGAGCGTTTGGAGAAACTGCGAATCGACACTCAACTACAATATGGCAGAAAACAATTACTTCCAAGATAGATTTGGGTCGTTGATGATATCGAATATCTTCAAGTCCCGAGTCGAAATGCTGAGCCTCAACTATAAACCGCACCATCAGAATGAAGACATCATGTGCACTCTATGCAATTTGCAAGAACGAGAGGATGTGGGGCATTTTGTGGCCAGATGCCCGGTTCTTAAGGAAATCAGGACAGGCATTCTAGGGAAGACACGGCTTACTGAGGAAGAATGTCGATCACTATTGAACGACTGCAACTGGACTGAGCTCGCATCTTTTATAAGTCTAGCTTTGAGATATAGGCAAAATATAATTTTAGAAAATTTTTAATTTAAACTATTTTATTTCTTTTGTTGCCTGTATTGTATTAATGTAAACGAAATAATTGTTAAATGTAAAATTCAAATGTTTAGAATCTAAAGCAGAGATGGGCGCGTCGCGACGTTCCAATGCACACGAGGCAGCGTGTGCATAGGACCTCTGCCTCGGCCGACTGCACAAAATCACACGTACGCTATAAGCATTGAAAGCTATTTATAGAACACGAATGCGGCGCACGCAAATTGTGCTTGTATGCGTGTGAAAAGTGTGACGATATGTGTGCATGCCCATCTCTGATCTAAAGTATCTAAAGTAATCTAGAGTTCGGCGCCTCCCTATCTGAAGTGTATACGACGTCGCTCTGCGGCACCGACTTCGACACACCGACAGTATACGTGCTTATACTGCTCTCTTTTGCAACAACCAAGAAATTATAAATGAGCGCGTTTTTGCGTGGTTAAACACACACACGAAACGCCAAAATGAGCATGTGTGTTTTGCCGGCCCCTGGTTAAGATATGGGAATTTTCATGATGTCGAACGCGACAGTCGTACGCATTTAAAGTGGAATAGAAGTCAAAATTTGTTACTTTAACTTATAGCACTTTCGAAGCAATTTATTTAGTGGGAAAAAGTAGAGCACACCTAGTGCTGGTTCCAAGATAAAGCCAATCAAAAAGCGATTCGCACGCGACAAAAAATGGAAGTGGTGTTTTTGGCCATCAATATAAAAGCAAAACTCAGCGAGATCTGCCCTAACTATTTAGTGCAACTATTTTTAAAATGTTGTTGAATAATTTATCTGTATACTAGAATTTATTTGATCAAAAAATTTTCTTTATTTTTTTTATTTCGAAATAAAATATGATTCGACCCTTTGTACCCTCAGAAAGATTTTAGATAGCAAAAGTAAGTGCAGTCTATTGGAACTTTTATCAAAAAAAATTTGCAATATTTATGTCTAGCGCAGCTGTGAAACCGAATATTTCGAAATGGGTTATTATTAAATGTAAGATTGGCTTACACTAGTTCAATTTAATTGCTTCCACTTGATAATTTGAAAAAACAGAGTGTTTTTCAGCACTTTTAATTTTTTGGTCTTGGTGGACCTTTTGGTTAAAGAAATTTGTAATATGATCGAAACGGCTTTAGGCGGACGGCGGATGGCCAAGCCTACAATAATCCACAATAAACTTACTACTTATGTTAAATAACAGAGCACTAACATTAATATCAACTTATTAACATAATCTTAGCAGACAGTGCATGCTGACCCCAAACATATGACAAAAGTTTTTGCATTTAAGGAGCAGCCTAAAAGTAAGCAACATATTTTTTATACCCTTGTATAAGGTACATATATTTAAATTGTTTAGATGTTTGTAACGCATAGAAGGAAGCAACTCCAACCACATAAAGTATATATATTCTTTTATTTATTTATTTTTTTATTCGCCAACTGAACAAAGATCTTAACTGGCTACTCTATTTTTAAAATTAAATTATAACAAAAAAGTCTTGCGGTATTTTTATTGAATTTTCAATTGTTCATAAAATTGGTTATAATAATGCGATTTAAGTCAAATATGCGCCGTTTTGTTCGATGACGAGTTCCCAACAAGATGCCAACTTCATAATGCCCCTCGTATAGAAGCTCGCTTCCCTATTGGCAAAAAACTCGGAGAGCCAATTTTCACAGGACTCTCTTGTGGCCAACTTCCGACTACCAAGCTCGTTCGCCATGGACAGAAATAGGTGGTAATCACTTGGTGCGAGATCCGGACTATACGGTGGATGCAAAAGAACCTCCCATCCGAGCTCCCGGAGCTTCTGGCGCGTCACCAAAGATGTGTGTGGCCTGGCGTTGTCCTGATGGAAGACAATTCGGCCTCTGTTGATCAAAGATGGCCTCTTCTGCATGAGTGCTGCATTCAAGCGGTCCAGTCGTTGGCAGTACAGGTCCCGAATCGAGCGTTTGGCCATAGGGGAGTAGCTCATAGTGGATGATTCCCTGCCAATCCCACCAAACACACAGAAGAACCTTCCTGGCCGTCAATCCAGGCTTGGCCACCGTCTGGGCAGCTTCACCGCTTTTCGACCACGACCGTTTGCGCTTCACGTTGTCGTAAGTGACCCACTTTTCATCGCCAGTCACCATCCGCTTCAAAAACGGGTCGATTTTGTTGCGATTCAGAAGCGATTCGCATGCATCCATACGGGCAAAAATGTTTTTTTGCGTCAAGTCGTGTGGCACCCATACATCGAGCTTCTTTTTGAATCCAAGCTTCTTCAAATGGTTTATAACGGTTTGATGACTCATGCCCAGCTCTTGGCCGATGCTACGGCTGCTACTATGCCGGTCTCTTTCGATCAATTCAGCGATTTTATCGCAATTTTCGACGACAGGCCTTCCGGACCGTGGCGCATCTTCGATCACCTCTGCACCAGAACGAAAACGTTGAAACCATCGTTGTGCGGTGGAAATGGAAACTGTATCGGGTCCAGAAACTGCACAAATTTTATTGGCAGCATGAGATGCATTTTTGCCTTTATCGTAGTAGTACTGTAAAATATGCCGATTTTCTCTTTATTTTGCTCCATGTTTGCGACGCTATAACTCACGAACGACTAAAAACAAACAACAATAAATCAAACACGTGTTAGCGCGTGAAAAGAGCTTTCCAAAAAGCTCTAGCGTGAACCGATGCGACGAATACAACTAGAACTACGCGCTTGCAAAGACAAGCTTGCGGAAATACCGCAAGACTTTTTTTTATATAATTAAAATTAGTTTCTAAAAGAAGAAAAGTATTCAGCTAACAAAATTTTGATTGCCGATTTATTGGAGTCGAATTCAAATCGCATGCCAATGGGTAAGGAGTTAAAGTTTTTAAGAGTCCTGGATATAGGCTCATTATTTCGGGAAAATTGGTTGGAAAAGGGTTGGAAGGTTCTACGATTTCTACCTGGTACATTTAAATTGATGTTCCCTAACAAGGTAGGACAATCAATGCAGCCAAAAGCAAGGTCGTTCAAAAACAATAAAAACGCAATAGTTCTTCTATCTTCCGGGGTGGAAAGATGCACCAAGGCACATCTACTAAAATAAGGCGGTAAAGGATCAGAAAAATTGAGCGGAAGGAGCGCGAATTTTAGAAATTTTGTACGCACCCTTTCAAGCCTCTTTGTATGAACTGCACTAGAGGGATTCCAAATAAATGATGAATACTCCAACTTGGAACGCACAAATGCAGAGTAAAGGCTCAACCTAGTATAAGGATCCTTAAATTGGTTGGCATTGCGCTTGACAAAGCCAAACATGGAGTAGGCCTTTGGCCAAATATAATTTATGTACTCATTAAAGGTACATATTTTGTTGAATTTCACTCCCAAATCAATGGCCTCAACCCGGCTCGATAAAGTATGATCAGAAATCGAGTAAGTGGCCGTAATATTGTAGAAACATTTGCTATATCTAACAGTAAAGCATTTGTTGAGATTAAGAGGGAGTAAGTTGAGAGCACACCATGCACTGACCCTATCTAGATCAGACTGCAACAATCGACTATCACTTAATAATTTAATTGATCGGTAAATTTTAAGATCATCAGCATACAGCAGAAACTCTGAGTTACGAAAATGCATACAAATGTCATTAACTCTCCTGTGGAAGTCCTGAAGTAGCCACATATGGAGTAGAAAGCGAGTTGTTTATTTTGACTTTGTAAGTCCGGCGGTCCAAGTAAGATTGAATCCAGCACAATAAAGAGGAATGAAACCCTAGCTTAAAAGCGTTATGACAAACTTTATCAAATGCCTTAGAAAAATCTGTATAAATACCATCAACTTGACAGCGTTTGTCAAAGGAACTGATACAATAATTACTGAAGACCACTAAATTAGATGTGGTTGAGCGACCTAAAACCATGTTGATTTGGGTTAAGGTACATCTTTACAAAAAAAGAAATCTGTTTGGCTACAATCCGCTCAAAGAGCTAAGATATATTGCTAAGCTTAGCAATAGGTCGGTAGTTGGGCACCTTCCTCTTGACACCAGACTTGAACACAGGTGTGACCGTAGCAATCTTCCACTTGTCAATAAATCGGCCAGCTGAGAGTGACATTGAGAATATTGTTATTAGTGGCTCACATAGCTCCCCAATGCAATATTTCAGAAAAAACGAAGAAATTCTATCACAATCTGGGTAATTAAAGTCATCGCAACTCACTACAGCTTGGAAGATCTTATCATCATGACGAACTGAGTTCTATAGCCATGTTCGTCTGTCCGTCTGTCTGTTTCTATGCTATCTCCTCCGTCAGTTTTAAAGCTATCTTAACCAAACTTTGCACGAAGCCTTTTGGTACAAATACGCTGCACATTTGTCGGAACCGGCCGGATCGGATGACTATAGCATATAGCTGCTATAAGAACCATCGGACGAAAAAGTAGTTTTAGTTAGAAAAACTTTTTTGTCTTCAACGCGAACGTGCCAAAACCTCGTATTTATAAGTTTTCTATGCTTTTACACCATTCCACAAAGTTTGATGAAAATCGGTCAACTATATAGTATAGCTGCCATACAAATTATAGTTCTGAAAAAAAGTAGGAAAAACTCTAACGCTCCCAAACTCGTTACTGATCAATATAATATGCTACCACACAATTCTGCCAAGTTTGATCCAAATCGGATGGCTGTAGCATATATCTGCCATAGGAACGATCGGTCGAAAAAGCAGTTCTAGTGAGAAAAACGTTTTTGTTTTCAATGGTAGCGTCTTTTTACTTTCCAGTTATTAATATTATGAGTTTCCACACAATTTTTTGGAAGTTTGGTCAAAATCTGAAAAATATATCGGATAGCTGCCATATAACAAACTGGCAAGCAAATAGTCAAAGTGATGGAGCCATCTATTGTTGAGTTTGGGAAATAACTCAGCTAAGAATGTTCGACGAAAATCATTTAAAACCTTAATTTTATAAATTATACAAGCTATAAACTTCGGTCGAGCCGAAGTTAGCTTTCCTCTTTTTTTTTATTAACGGCAACCCGGGAAAACTAAAGTCGTGCAAATGTATGTAAAAGGCAGAAGGAAGCATCTTCGACCTTATAAACTATATATATATTTTTGATCAGCATCAGCAGCCGGGTCGATATACATAGCTATGTCCGTCTGTTCGTCCAATTACCATATAATTAACATAATAATAATTAATATTATGAATCATAGAACTTTTTAGCGGACTCGGGGTCAATAAGTTATGATTTTGTTCATAACATTTCTAAAACAAGACACGCACAACACCACAAAAGAGGCAGGTTGATCATACAGCTATTTCATGAATTTTCACAATTCAATCATCAGCTATGTACTTTGCCTATGCATGGCAGATTTACCATGAACGCTTGGGAATCCCAAAGCCAGGTTTGTAGCAAAATCCGACACTTTTTTTTTGCTCCGGTTCAGGTTTCAGTTCGAGAAGAAAAAATGGGTCTGCTCCGGTTGAAGCAGTTTAGCTCCGAACCGGTTTGCAGCCCTAATTTTCAGTGCTTTACTGGTATTCTAGTAAGTAACTAAATGTTATTTTTATACCCTTGCAGAGGGTATTACCAAATTCTCCAGATGTTTTTAACCGCATAGAAGGAATCTCCGACCACATAAAGTTTATGTATTCTTGATCAGCATGACGAGCTGAGTTTTCATTTTACTAATCTAACAATTATGTTAGTTACCTGATCCAAATTAATTTGTCTTCCGTTTAATTTTCACTTCCCCATTTGCTTACACAAAACTATGTCAGCTCCTTTCAATTTTTCATGTACTCCAACTGGTGGCAACATCCAGCCTTGATCACACCTCGTTGACATACAAAATGACAATATTTTGTGGCGGGGGGGAACAAAATCTTTTGGTCTTTTACCGCAACGCTGACGCCACACGTCACATCAGTGACACTTTCTCATTAACGCGGTCAAAAAAAATTGCTGACAGTCCCTAGTCGAGGGGCCAGCGGTAGCTCCAGGCGCCTAACTCCCGAGCTAATGTGTTGCCAGTGGAGCGCCGCCTTTGCCAGAGAAGTAGATGAGGGAAATACGATACAGTTGGATGCAGACGTAGATAGAAGGAGACGAAACACATGCGGCCGACGAGAAGTGAAGTGTTTAGGCGTGGACGTGGCTCGTCATGGCATCTCTATGTAGGAGTGTAGGCCGAGCCGACAATGTGTTTGAAAGTCGGTTAATTACAAATAAAATATAAAAAAAACAGAAAAAACCCCGAAACGCACACAGACACTTGTCTCCAGGACTGACTCACTCAAATTTCATGAGGCTGGAGATGAAGGATGGAACATCAAAGGCCAAAGCGACTTGTATGTTTTCATTGCTTCAAATTGGAAAATGCCTTGGCATTGAAAATATTTGGTTATCATTGTGTAAATACTTGTAGTATGTGTAAGAGGGGCGGGGAGGGTGTACAAAATGATTTTTGTTGAGTGGAGTTTGCTAAGATACACTTGAAAAAAATTAGCCAGTAAGTAGTATCGGTGTCAATAGTACGGTGAGTACGAAAATACTTGACTCAAGTACAAAATTCTTATTTAAAGTAGATTTTTTTCAATTCCGAAATACTTGATTTAAGACTGTTAAGTGCATTTCGAACAATTTTAAAATCTTTTTTGATCATTCATCTAGGTTATAATGGTCTTAAGTACTGTCCGATTTACTCTTAAAATAAGTGCAAAATATTCTTCATTGAAGTTAAATTAATCCTAAAGGCAACCCCAATACATTCTTGAAACAAAGAAAAGGTACACAAAACGGATACAGAATGTTTTTGGTTAAAGTCCATAAAATTCACAGGCTATTTCCAATTTGTTCTTGAAACTATGTCCCTATTTTAACTCAAATAAGGCTGGAAAAATCCAAAGAGAATAAGTTAAGCAAAGACTTAGATGGTATTACTGAAGGTCAGAAATCTACCCTTACTCCATGAGCAAAGTGTTGGTATCAGAAGGAAATTTTAAGAACAGCTCTTGATTTAAGAATATTAATAATTTGTTATTATTGAAAAGGGGTTCAGAGATTGATACGAATTGAAAGTTAATAAGAATCTAGGGAGGGACGAACCCGCACTACGGTGTGGTTACCGAACCAGACGTGTCAGAGGAAGCGAACTATGGATGGACCAGGAAACGGATTATGATAACTAAACTCGAGAGATAGCAAAAGCATTATGGGCGTCTAACCCTAAAATATATCGAGTAAGATTTTCATAAAATTACATAATTCAATTTTTGCTACCATAACAACTATGTTAACTTTGATAGTTGATGAAATTATGGTTATTGATGTGAAACATCTTTAATTTCGGTACGGATGATTTCAGTAGGAGTAAAATTTGATTTCAGCTTCACGGAAAGGAAGAGTGTGGGAACGGTGTGGGAATAGTGTGATATCAGTGTGGGAACAATGCAGCATTGCTTATTTTCGTAAAAATATGAAGTCTATTTCGTACTTACTCCAAGAAATCTTATACTTGAATTAGGAACAAAATTTCAAAAATTGTATAACTTAGATTTTGATTTTATTTAAGTACAAAGGAACAAAATCTTATATAGAAAACGGTAAAAAAATCCATGCCGTTTTACTAGAATTCTGACAAACATTTTTTACCGTAAGTAAAATTTCTTTTTAATTTTGGTATTTTTGCGGGATTTTTGGATTAAAATGGAGTTTAGTGTAATATTCACATTTAACTGCAAAGATCATTTTTGTCTTGATTGCACAATAAAGAAAAATGAATACCCTTATTTAATCAAACAACAAATATCAGCATCATACCGGCAAACGTAACGAGCGGTTGGATTTGAGTCGACTGATCAAAAATGTTTGTTTACTTTTAATCAGCGAACAAAACTCAGCGTTGAATAAATACAGCGTCATCCTGGCAAACGCATCGCACGGTTGAGCGAGAGTCTGCTGATTGAACTGTTGTCTGTTGTGCTTACAAAATAATAGGTTGTCAAAAAAGTCTTGCGGTATTTCCGCAAGCTTGTCTTTGCAAGCGCGTAGTTCTAGTTGTATTCGTCGCATCGGTTCACGCTAGAGCTTTTTGGAAAGCTCTTTTCACGCGCTAACACATGTTTGATTTATTGTTGTTTGTTTTTAGTCGTTCGTGAGTTATAGCGTCGCAAACATGGAGCAAAATAAAGAGAAAATACGGCATATTTTACAGTACTACTACGATAAAGGCAAAAATGCATCTCATGCTGCCAATAAAATTTGTGCAGTTTATGGACCCGATACAGTTTCCATTTCCACCGCACAACGATGGTGCAGAGGTGATCGAAGATGCGCCACGGTCCGGAAGGCCTGTCGTCGAAAATTGCGATAAAATCGCTGAATTGATCGAAAGAGACCGGCATAGTAGCAGCCGTAGCATCGGCCAGGAGCTGGGCATGAGTCATCAAACCGTTATAAACCATTTGAAGAAGCTTGGATTCAAAAAGAAGCTCGATGTTTGGGTGCCACACGACTTGACGCAAAGAAACATTTTTGCCCGTATGGATGCATGCGAATCGCTTCTGAATCGCAACAAAATCGACCCGTTTTTGAAGCGGATGGTGACTGGCGATGAAAAGTGGGTCACTTACAACAACGTGAAGCGCAAACGGTCGTGGTCGAAAAGCGGTGAAGCTGCCCAGACGGTGGCCAAGCCTGGATTGACGGCCAGGAAGGTTCTTCTGTGTGTTTGGTGGGATTGGCAGGGAATCATCCACTATGAGCTGCTCCCCTATGGCCAAACGCTCAATTCGGACCTGTACTGCCAACAACTGGACCGCTTGAATGCAGCACTCATGCAGAAGAGGCCATCTTTGATCAACAGAGGCCGAATTGTCTTCCATCAGGACAACGCCAGGCCACACACATCTTTGGTGACGCGCCAGAAGCTCCGGGAGCTCGGATGGGAGGTTCTTTTGCATCCACCGTATAGTCCGGATCTCGCACCAAGTGATTACCACCTATTTCTGTCCATGGCGAACGAGCTTGGTAGTCGGAAGTTGGCCACAAGAGAGTCCTGTGAAAATTGGCTCTCCGAGTTTTTTGCCAATAGGGAAGCGAGCTTCTATAAGAGGGGCATTATGAAGTTGGCATCTCGTTGGGAACTCGTCATCGAACAAAACGGCGCATATTTGACTTAAATCGCATTATTATAACCAATTTTATGAACAATTGAAAATTCAATAAAAATACTGCAAGACTTTTTTGACAGCCTTAGTACATTTTTTTCTTCTCTACATTTGGCTGGCCCCGCTTAAAACGCAGGAGCAAGCTATCTTTTTCTCTCTCTCTCTTTCTTTTCCATCTCTTTCCACAGTGCTGTCTCAGCCCATGCAAATACTCATACTAGGTGAATAGGAATGAAGACGAACATGGTTATAATCAGAGCACCAAAAAGTTTAGATTGGTTTTATTGAATAAAAATCAACAGCGAACACACACAAGTTCGATACAAATTTCATCGGTTGAGCGCAGATCAAGTTTATTCGGGTTTTGATTAATGTATGATCGTTTTGCAATCAAACGAAGCCGTTCTCTGATACCTACCCAGGTAGTTCCTACTTACTACTACTATTTTCTATATTAAGTATTCCATTTATTATCTTTAAAACGAATCGGAATATATTCAAGATTCTGAGTAGAATGTGTAAAATATCTTAAAATTGATATACTTATATACTTGATACACTCGGAAAAGTCTTAAGTCCAGAACATTGCTATGGAAAAATGGATATAAAAAACAAGAAAGAAAGTCGGTCAAGCCTGACTATAACATACTCTGTACCCTTAACGTCGCAGCTCGCATTTGCTCACGAGTTATACTCGATCATCTCTATGTTTCACTCTCTCTCTCTCTTCTCTCTCTCATTAAGATTGCCGTTCAATAGAATGCTGTGGTGATGGGTGGGGGGTGGTGGGTGTTTACTGGCCGTTTGCTCATAACTTGAGTATCGTTCATCCGATCTTTATCATTCCTTCAGCAAATCGATAAATAATTTTGTTTACAAGGTATCTCTAGAAGGTACAAGCGATCTATCTTCAAAACTGTAGGAGATATGACGTTTTTTCCAAATTGCGGGGGCGGGAGGGGGCGTGGCAAAAATTGAAAATAAACTTGATCTGCCTGCAAGTATAAGAAATATATGCGCCATACATGCCAAACCTCTATCTCTTACCATCTCTGAGATCTCTTCGATCATACGGACGGACGGACGGACGGACAGACGGACGGACGGCCGGACGGACAGACGGACAGACGCACATGGCTATATCGAATCGGCTGTTGATGCTGATCAAGAATATATATACTTTATAGGGTCGGAAACGATTCCTTCTCCCTGTTACATACTTTTGCACAAACTTAATATACTCTATGTACCTTCGGTACAGAGTATAAAAAATAATTTTGTACTTAGATCAAATATTTTTACCAGAGATTAAAACCGTAACCAAAACCGTAACCCTTAACCGCTAAAAATACTTTAAAACTTGTAACCGAAACCGTAACCGTAAAAAATGTCTTATACCCGTAAAACTATAACCTTTATTAACATAACTGGTTATCAGTACCGAAACAGAAACAAATATGTCGGTTAATTTCGGTTTTTTAATCTACTAATAAAAATTTCGATGGTAAAAATTTCGATATGTATTTATTCACAAACATTGGCTGCTTTTTTATTTTTCGCATTGTTGCTAATGGACACAAAGCAAAGTGAGCGAACGAGAAAGAGACAAAGCAGCTAACCAAAAACTTTACCTTCCTCACCTTTCCTTATATTTGTTATTACACTGACAATTTGTTCGTATGAAAAAGTAAATATTCACACTTATTGTTGTTTTTTACGCGATCACGTTTTTCATGTTATTCTCTTCCTCTGAGTGTGATTGAATAAGAAAGACTTAAGCGTGCTTATGTATGGTATATATGTGTAAGAGAAAAATGTTTCTGGCATGCCGTCATCTCGACAGCTTGGCGCCGGTAACTTAACAAGTTGCGCTGTTATCTTCAGAGTGGATGGAAAAGAGGAATGAACAATTTTTATTCGCGTTTCGATTTGCATGTGGACACTACTGTTAATCATTTTCAGGAATAGTTTTCTTTTGATATAGAAATAAATGACGAGCAATGTACAAAAAACATAAAGTAAGAGCAGTAACTCCATACGTACATGCATAACATGGAAACATTTCCCTCTAGTACGGCCGACCGACGCTGTATCAACGTTCCGTCGACGATTTTGTGACTATCGTTGACGCTCGCTTATTTCCCTCACAATGGGCTCGACTGACGTATTTTTCAAGGCGATGTCCGCTTAATACGTTAACGGCTCTCCAGGCACGCTAGGTCGACGCAATGCCATGTAGAGAAGCGACATAAGCGACGCTTGTTCGACCCATGTATGGGCCGACTTTAGCGACACTCGTTCGCCCTAAAGCAGAGATGGACGCTTCGCGACGTTCCAATGCACACGAGGCAGCGCGCTGCCTGCTGCGCTGCTTGCCAAAATCACACGTACGCTATAAGCATTGAAAGCTATTTATAGAACACGAATGCGGCGCACGGAAATTGTGCTTGTATGCGTGTGAAAAATGTGACGATATGTGTGCATGCCCATCTCTGCCCTAAAGCCATGCATGGAGTGCCATAATGCATTCCACTGGCATGCTGTGAAATATTTTGCTGAAAGGGTGTTCGAGGATTGATATACCTTTTTTTTTAAGTCCTTTCCTATTCTTTGCACACGCTCTCGCACGGAAAAATTTAGAGAGTACGCCATGTTACAATTTGACAGGCGGCAAGACGCATCACCGTACAAAGAGCAACGCTGGGTTGACGAAAATAGAGTGACTGACCCCAACCGTACTAGAAGGTTGTTTGTGAAATAAAGTGTACATGTGTATTGGCTGTGGATTGTTGGTTTTCCTTAGCATGCAAACGTTAACTTTGTGTTTAATTGGAGTCGGGAATTTTTCAATTCTTTCTCAGGCCTAGTGCCAGTTGTTGAGGCTTTTCCGTATCAGTCAGTCTCACTTTGTCATATGCATGCTAAGCGAAATGAAGCATGTTTTTCGTATGATTGTTGTTGCGCTGATATTGCAAGAAAGATCCACCAATCATCGTAACCGTAACCCGAAGCAGAATAAGTTAATAACCGTAACCCGTACCGGAACCCCATATCCCACAACCGTAATATAAAACAGTAACCGTAACCCTAACCTTTATTCGTTTCGTTTTTATACCCTTGCAGAGGGTATATTAAATTTGTTTGTAACGCATAGAAGGAAGCATCTCCGACCACATAAAGTATATATTTTCTTGATTAGCATGACAAGCTAAGTTCATATAGCCATGTCCGTCTGTCCGTCCGTCTATTTCTATTTTAGTTTTAAAGCTATATTAACCAAACTTTGCACGAAGGCTTTTGGTGCAAATACGCTGAACATTTGTCGGAATCGGCCGGATCGGAGGACTATATCATATAGCTGCCATAGGAACTATAGGTCGAAAAAGTAGTTTTACTTAGAAAAACAATTTTGTCTTCAACGCAAACGTGCCCGTATTTCTAAGTTTTCTATGCTTTTACATAATTCCAACAAGTTTTATGAAAATCGGTCAACGATATAGTATAGCTGCCATATAAAAGATATGTCTGAAAAAAAGTCTTAGTTGGAAAAACTTTTTTCTTTTCAATGCTATCACTCCCAAACTTGTCACTAATCAATATTATATGTTACTGCACAATTCTAAAAAGTTTGATCCAAATCGGATGACTATAGCATATAGCTGCAATAGGAACTATCGGTCGAAAAAGTAGTTCTGGTAAAAAAAACTTTTTTGTTTTCAATGGTAGCGCCTTTCTACCTTTCAGTTGTGAATATTATCAGTTTCCACACATCTTTGAGGAGTTTGGTCAAAATCGGATGTATATATCGTATAGCAGCGATATAACAAACTGGCAAGCAAATGCTGTGGCAGCCCTGGCCACCTCTGGCCACACCATTTATCGAGCACCATCCCTGACGCGATAGCAGAACGACAACACGCGCCATCCCTGGCGCTCAGTTTCTGGCTTGGCTTCGGCCACGCGTGGCTCGCGCCTGCATCGCTCCGTTCGACTTGACGATAATTGTTAGCTTATGTGATATTCAATAAAGTAAGTTACACATTAAACCCTCGGAGCTAAAATGCTCAAAGTAGTGGCGCCATCAAGCAGCAAAGGTTTATAAACTTCGTTCGAGCCGAATTTCTGTTTTTTACTTTTTCGATATAAAACCATTATTTCTTATCTTGTTCTTCAATCTGTTCTTACAAGAATATTCTTAAATATATATATTGCAACAGTCAACGTCAACTGTGACTGCCTCTTGCAGTCGGTAACACATGTATGGAAGCAACTGACTTCCTTACATTTTGGATAAATCGAGTTTGAACTACTATCAGTTAGATCGTTGAAGTATTCTACTTCACTTTCGCTTACTTCAGTACATTATTTTCTTTGCGTGTAAATATTTGAAAGAAGTTTCTGCTGTGCAATCTAAAGACAACTAGGTCCTCAGGTGTTACTTAGAGTCATCAAACGATGAGTATTTAGGAAATGAAAGCTGCTTTTGTTTTGTACCAACATTTCTATAGCCTGCAGGGTACAAAATCCTTAGGACGGCAGCAGAGATCGGAAGGTTAGTGTTAAATGCCAACGATTTGCACCAGCAGTGCACCGGAGGGAGCTGCTGCTAGAGAGTGATCCACAGCATGAGATGAAAATGAGAGATAAAGGACATGGCCGTGCCCTGCCCTAGCGCTGTGGGATGCACTGTTGACAAACCCGACGACAGCAAACAGGCCAAACACAAAAATTCAGCTGCTTCAATCTGTGCGTGTCCTTGAGTTCCGTTCGGTGGGATGTGTCCTTGGCTCTGTGCTGATGTGGCCAAAGTAAATGACATATTTTGGCCTCTCCTGGTTAACCGTGTGCTCATGCAACTTATTTTTGGCATTGAACGCAAATTTGTGGCCATATCATTGACCTTGCCGGACTTGGAGGTGAGCGAGGCAAAGGATCCCGTCGCGTTCTTTGGTCACAGTCGCCGCCGCCGCTGATATGGCAAATATCAACTACAACTAAATGCTTGTTTCACAATTTTCATGTTTCTGTTCTTTCACGGCTCACTGGAAACAATCAGCCTAATGGGGCACCACAAAATCACAAGAAATAAAATAAAACTCAAATAATTGAAAACACAACAACAAAAAAAAAAAACCTCTTGTGTTGGTCAAATTCATTTCCACTTGATTACTTGCAAAGCGAAAATCTGTGCATAAAGTGAAAATCATTTAAACGGAATTAATGTTGGAACAAAACATGTGAAAACTATCGGCTACACAAATCAGTTGGCAGTTATGGGTATTGTTGGGCAAATGGTATGGGGTATGCCTACATGTATGCACAAATGAGGCCAAGGGTTGGGGGGTGAAGCACAAATGTTGGAATAAATATTTTATTTTTTTATTGGATCGGCAAAAAGGTAGAGCAGAGCGTGATCAGGGCCTATATTATTTACCCTAGGTATAAAGTAACGCTTAGTACTGTTTTTTGATCAATGACAGTACAAGAAACATGAGTTCCTTTTCACCTTCTTAGCATACTTTTCTACAATTTTCACTACTAACCCCCATATTGTGCATTTTTTGTAGCAACATTTTCCCTGGAAATCTGATTACCCTCGCCACTTTTACGCCGCCGCATTGCACTTAGGACAGAGGCTCGTAAGGAAAGTGGCACGAGACATCTTACATACTTATGTGTGCCTGTCTTTTTGTCTGTGTGTGTGTGTGTGTGTGCATAAAAAACTATACGAAACACCGCGCGTGCCCAGATCCCGCACATCCTTTGGCCCAGGACACGAACTAAGAGGACAAGCACGTGACAATTGCGTCAACAGATTTTTCGCTGAGATGAGCAGAAAATTATGAAAAACGTGAGCAGAGAATAGGCACAAGGGGGGGAGGGAGGAGGGCCAGACAACTTTTTTGTATTTGTTGTTGACAATATTTATGCAGCAGCAGCAGCAACAGCAGGCCACCCCATTACCACCTTCTCCACCGCCATTTGCTGTTTGTTTTTGCGTTTTGTTGGATTTTGCAGCTTTTGTTTCATAATTTGGACCCCGCCGCTAGCAACAAACTTGACAAAGAAAAAGGGAAATTTTCTTTTTTTTTTTTTATAGAAAAAATAGCGGAAAGATAGCTCCAGTCCAACGAAGTTGATATACCCTAGCAGGTCTTAAGCACTATGTGATAACGTGTCTCACAAACAGAACAATCTGAAGCACAGAGAAAAAAAATATGCAAAAGCTACACGAAAATGTGGGATTTCTACACGTTTTGACCGGGATTTTCAACCCATGACGTTTGTGTAGATTTTCTGCACGCCGCGTTTAGATATTGAAATCCTACACGTTACGTGTAGATTGTTTTCTGCACGAAACGTGTAGCTTTCTCATTTCAACACGTGGCGTGTAGCTTTTCTGTACGTCGCGTTTAGTTTTCTCATTTCTAAACGCGGCGTGCAAAGAAGCTATCACATTAAACAAATTTATATTTTTTTTCCTACTTACTCTGGAATGATTTCCAGAGGCCCTTGGACTGAAAAAAACACGGTTGGAACGACGCCTTAGACGGCGGAGCTACGCAGCGCCTCTGAGGCAGGGCATTTAATGTGTTACTTGCAGTGTTTGGAAGTACCTAGGTACAAATACCTAGCTACATACCTAGATACATATTTTGTGTACCTTTTACCTTACCTCGGTGTTTTCAAATTCGAGTACCTTTTACCTTACCTAGGTCTTAATATTCATTAACCTTGTCAATAGGTAGAGTATTAGGTACTTTTCGTACGTGATTTTTTTCGCTTCGACTACATTATATCAGAGATGCTGCCGCACTCTGTCATATTTAAAAGATAAGTATCAGGGACCTGTATGTGGCTTTAACTGGACGCCCGGTAAAAATTCTCTGTTCAAAAACTATACGATCCATGCTAGATAAGAGGATGGAGGACTATCAGCCGAGCTCCCATCTTTACTTTCGGAGCATTTTGCGATTTTTAGAAAAATTTTCGTAAAATTTTACATTTCACAAGTGAAAATGGGAGCACGGCTGTATAGGAAAAATATCGCCGGTATTTTTCAAAATTCTTAGAGATATCCAAATGTTAAACAGTTACAGAAAATGTATCCAACTTCTGAAAAGCAGTTTGTACAGTGTACAGTTTTGAAGGAAACACGTGAAGCCTGAGTTTTTAGACTAGTCTAATTCAAAGGTAATAGAGCGGGATAGTTGAGCTGATGCTGAAATCATTTTTCCAATGCACTTTAGATGCGCATCAAACGCTTTGAACTTAATTGTTACGAAATATGCTGAACAGGCTCTACCAAACACATTATTCAAGCGGTTGTACAATTCTACCTTCGGGAAAGCAACGGCAACTTGGAATGCTGTTAGCAGATCCTTAGAAGAAGCAGATGAAGTTGACAAGTTGATAGCAGCACCAGATGGGCTTCTAATTAAAACCAACAAAATTGTAAACTGTTTTAAAGATTGGCTTGTTAAAGCAATTAAGGAAAATTTGGAAACTGTTGTCAATGAGAGTTCAACTTCAAAGAATTCTGAAGAATTCTGAAGAAGATGCAAATCTTTTGCATCTATACTTAAGTATAAAAACCATTGCAATGTTTTTTATAAGTATAATACCATTTTGCGTAGGTAAAAAGAAAAGAAATAGAATGGATGACGAAATATTCGAAACTCTTGCTATATTAAAAAAGCGAGTTAATCTTTATTACTAGTATAAATTGGTGAACAATGTATTTTAATTTAAAAGAACCTTTTTTGTATCTTTACCTTTACATACTGGCTACTGGAAATTCCGTATACCTTTTACCTTACCTAGGTATATTTTTTGACATTTTCCTTGTACCTTACCTAGGTAAGAAAATTGGGTACCTTTCCAATCACTGGTTACTTGTATTGAGTAAGATGTACTTGTATTGAAAACATACACCAATTTTTGCTTGCTTGTAATTCTTAAGTTCGAATTCAGTGGTCTCATCATTTATATAGTGGAATAAAATTTGCACACGTTTCGTGTAGATTTGCAACATGTAGCATTCAGCATTTGTAATTCTAAACGTTCGTGCAGAAAAGGTACACGCCACGTGTTGAAATGAGAAAGCTACACGTTTCGTGCAGAAAACCTACACGTCGCGTGTGGAGATCAGTTTTCTGAACGAAAAATGTAAGAATTCAGTACTGATTCAGAGCTACATTTTTCGCTTAGAATTTACACACGTCGCGTGTTGGACTTCAATGTCCACAAGTCGCGTGTAGAAAACCTACACGTTCGTGTGGTATTCAGATTGCTGCTTGAAAAATGTAGAAGTTATTTGGAAATAAGCTGATTTTCTTATGTCGTGTAGATTTTGCATTTGCCCACGCAGCATTTAGCTTTTCAACACGAGGCGTTTATACATATATGGAAATCCCACACGTTACGTGTAGCTTTTCTGCACGCGGCGTGTAGCTTTCTATAGTATAGTATAAAGGTCTCCATATTTGGTCGGTGCAGTAGATATGTACTACATAATACACAATATCCATACGCCGCGTGTAGAAAAGCTACACGTTCGTGTGATATTCAGATTGCTGCATGTAAAATGTAGAAGTTATTTGGAAATAATCAGGTTTTCTAACTTCGTGTAGACTTTGCTTTTGCCCACGCAGCATTTAGCTTTTCTACACGAGGCGTGATATTCGCGTAGATATTGAAATCCTACATGTTACATTTTGTGTGTGAAATTTAGTAGGGCGCAACACGTTTTGTTTAGCTTTGACGTTTCTACACGCGCCGTGCAGCCAATTTTGTTTTCTCTGTGTACACATTTACAACACGCATCACAATTGGACAAACGAAAACATAAATGACAAACGCGTTATCAACTTATAATCTTAAATATCTGGACTAAAAATTTGCATTTTTACAATTTTTATTTTGCTTCTAACTTTTTAAGCAGACGCACTAGAAGTTGGAAAACATTTGCTGCCAAT
The DNA here is from genome assembly GCA_037044535.1 of Lordiphosa magnipectinata. Lineage (NCBI taxonomy): Eukaryota > Metazoa > Arthropoda > Insecta > Diptera > Drosophilidae > Lordiphosa > Lordiphosa magnipectinata. The sequence continues at coordinate 103,179 of JBAMBO010001819.1, forward strand.
TTCACAAAAAACACGTGGCACACAAACAGCTGACTTCAGCAGCCCGTCAACAAAACAGTGTTGCCAAAAAGTTTGAATATGTTTTGTTTTTTTATCTAATAAGAGTTTGTAAATGTAAAAGACCATTTAATTGATGAAATGCGAAAAAAAAAATATTTTTTGGGCTTATGCCAAAAAAAAGCCAGTGTGCAGTGTCAACATAAAAACAGATAAAGTTTTAGTCCGATTTGTTTTGTTACTCTAACTAATTTTATTCAGATCATTCTACATTCAAGAACCATTCTCCATTATAATTGCAATAAGGGTTAATCCCCCATTTTTAATTTTCCAATTAAACTTAGTCAAGGATCTGCAAATCAAATAATCAAATTATTGAAAACCAATTTCCAACATCATGATAAACGTACAATTTTGTCCCCGTTAGGGTATCTCTATGTATAATAATAATAATAATAAAATACTCTCCAACGATCGAACAGCTCTTGATGAAACATGTTGTTGTCGCTTCTGCTGTTATTGTTATTGTTTTTGTTACTGTTGTTGTGGCTGTTTCCGTTTCCTCTTCTCGTTCAATGTGGAAAACTTGAGGCTTCGCTGGGTGGTTTTATATGCCGTATAGGAAGGTGGTATTGTTACACTTGCCAGCGAGTGTACCGCAGCAGTACGTGACAAAGAACAAAAGAAGGCACTTGGGCACTTGCATGCTTCCTTCCTTCCTTCCTCATTTTGTGGGGGGTCCTCCGTATGCGGTGTGTGTTCGTTTTTTCACTCTTATTGTTGTATCCACAAAAAAGCACGCTTATAATAATAATGACATTATGTATTGTACGTCCAAGTAGACTATGTAATATGGCAGGCCAAAGAAGTGCAAAAAATGCCTCAGTCTTTTTATTTCGATTTTTTAAGAGACGAATAAACTTTCTAATGAGGCGAGGGGTAAGAGAAGTATGACTGGAAGTGGTGTTGAAATTAATCAGAAATAAATTTAACATCTTGAGTTAGTGGATAAATAATTGTGAAAATACTAGAACCTTTTTAGGTTAACAGTTGCGGCATCAGATGACAAAGTGCCAAGTATCTACATGAAGTCTCGCTCGTTAAGGATCTCAATTAAAGCATTTTCGAAAACTCAATATTTTATGAAAAAGCGGTCAATTGCTACAAATTTGCTTGAATTCTCAACTCTAGTTACTATGGGGTTTGTGAACAAGTGCCAAACAGAGGTAGTCTATACGGACTTAAGGCTTATTTTCTTGATTGGACCCAGCGTGTCAGTTTTATTTCGAAACTTTCCTACTCCATTCGTGTACTATCTGCAGTTTTCCAGGCTAGTCAACTATTTGCAATGGGGGTGAAGTCTGAATATTCGAATTTTTGGGTTGTTAAAATTTTATTTATTTTTGTTTTATCTATAAAATTTTATCTGACCGAACCCAAAACTAAACCGGAACAAAAAAAAATGTAAAAAAGGTTTCGGTTCAAAAAAAATTTTCATTTACATTTTTTTCTATCTGTTATAAATTTTAACTTTGCCATTTTACAACATACGTGAGCCTTGGAATAAAAGCAGGCTGCAAAGAAACATATTGCTGCATTGTAAATAGTGGACCATTTACTATTTTCATTTGAGTCTCCAGTATTTTGATAGCTCAGTTGCCCAATCTTCCGATTCACGAAATCAGTGGTGTCCAAACTCACACAATCAAGCATTGCGCTTGTGTGCGTAGCAGCGAAAACCGAAGCTAACGTTTGATTGTTTGTTTGACATTTCGACATGAACAACAAGCAAACACACAAATGCCTCGTGAGAGAACAAAAATCTGCCGAGCGTGCTATTTAAAGAACACGGCGCCGGCAGAATTATGAGTTCCTATTCCATGGGATAGGCAGGATAAATCGGGTGTGTTCCAGAAATCTCTAGATATTTTTGTATAAACGCTTGCATTTCGAATTAAAACTGTTTGCCTTTATATGTGATGTGCCACATATATGCCCGGTTACTAGATTAGATGACAAAAGTTGAGCGATTTGAAACCAACTGTTCATGGCCAAGTAGATTTAGTGCGACCTATGATCTACATGATTCTTGTTATTTCACATATAAAGTCCTACTAGTTTAGTTCCAAATCAAATCGTTTTTACGAAAATGTCTAGAGATTTCTGGAACACACCCGATAATATAGGTTTTCACATGAAGTTAACTTTGAAATAGTAATAACTTATTTTCCAAGTCCTTGCTGTGTCGCGGAATCAGTGCGAATTTTGAAAAATTGAAAAATCATCTTTTGGTTTCAACAGGATGGCGCCACTTGGCTTACAGGCCGATTAACAATCGAACTTTTGCGCACCAAATTTCCGTTGGTGGTTTTGGAGATGTCAATTGGCCCTCTCGCAGCTGCGATTTAACACCGCAGAATTTTTTTGTGGGAGCTGTAAAAGATCGATGCTTTGCGGAAAATGCAGAAACAATTCCATTGCAACTATTATTGGCGAAGTAGGCGACGAAATGATCGAAAATGTGCTCAACAATTGGGGGGGACAGGATTAGGTACTGAAAGGGCAGTAGAGGGACTCACATGAAAATAATATTTCATTCTTAAGTCGGACACTTCAATGAAGACGAAAAGCACTCTTCAGCTAAGGAGCTGGAAAATAAGTATAATTTTAAGAGAATTCAAGGATTGCATTTAAACTGTAATCATTCAAGTTTTGGGAAAACTATCATTGTAAAGAACGCAAAACTATCATTCTGCAACACAAGTATCAGTCGAGCGCACTTTTTATACCCTTGCAAAGGGTATTATAATTTTGCCCAGAAGTTTGCAACGCATAGAAATATTCATTTCCGACCCCATAAACTATATATATTCTTGATCAGGGCGACGAGCTGAGTCGATTGAGCTTTGTCCGTCCGTCTGTCTGTCTGTCTGTCTGTTTGTGCGTCTGTCTGTCCGTCTGTCTGTCTGTCCGTCTGTTTCTACGCAAACTAGTCTATCAGTTTTAAAGCTATCGAGCTGAAATTTTGCACAGAGTCTTCTTTTTCACTGCATGCTGCTAATATGTCGGAACCGACCGGATCGGATGACTATATCTTATAGCTGCCATAGGAACCATCGGTCAAAAAATGGGTCTTAGTGAGAAAAACTTTTTTGTTTTCAATGTTAGCGGCCTTAAACTCGGCCATTGTTAATATTATATGCTTTCAAACAGATTTGCAAATTTTGGTCAAGATCGGATGACCATATCTTATAGCTGTCGTAGGAACCATCGGTCGGAAAATGGGTCTTAGTAGGAAAAACTTTTTTGTTTTCAATGCTAGCGTCATAAAACTCGGCCATTATTAATATTATATGTATTCAAACAGATTTGCAAATTTTGGTCAGAATCGGATGACTATATCTTATAGCTGCCATAGGAACCATCGGTCGGAAAATGGGTCTTAGTGAAAAAAAACTTTTTGTTTTCAAGTAAATCGTTCTTAAAGTCGGTGATTCTTAATATTAAACGCTTTCAAACTAATTTGAAAAAGTTGATCGACATCGGGTGACTATATCTTATGGTTGCCATAGGACCGATCGGTCGGAAAATGAGTCTTAGTGAGAAAACAGCTTTTCTGTTTTCAATTTTATCTTTCTTAATCTCCGCGATTGTTAATTTGATATGTTTTCAAAAAGATTCGCAAAATTTGGTCGAAATCAGATGTTTATCTGTCGGAAAATGAGTTTTAGTTAAAATTTTGTTAGATTTTTATGTAAGCGTTCTTAAACTCTGACATTTCAAAAACAGCATTTGCAAGGGTATAAAAACTTCGGCACAGACGAAGTTAGCTTGGCCTTCTCGTTTTTACTCAGATACATATTCTTTGGAGCCATGGAGTCAGTATCAGTGAAAGTTTACTGAAAGACATACTAATTAACTTATATCAAGGTAGTCAATCCTCTAAGCAAAACATTCTATGTTGAAGTGTAAAATGTTCGAATATCATCCACCATACATTGTTAAAATAAAATACATTTTTTCGGCTGAAATATCATTTCAATGATATTAACAATTGATTTTTATTTTAGAATGCGTCGTACTTAATTTAAGTACTTACAAGAATAAGACATACCTAAAATTGGATATAAAAAACGGTATAATCTTTATTTTCTTTTTCCATATATTTCCGGAATTGAGAAATTTTGGCATAAACTTAAAAAATAAATGTTAGAATATAGGAATAAAATTTAATTGCTCTAAAAGAACATAGAACCATGAACCCTAATTACGGGCTCAAACATTTTTTTGTGCATCCCTGGAGTTTTGGCACGGCCCTGAACGTAAGTTATTTTTTGTAGAAATTTCATTGCTCTTTTGCCACTGCACCATGTGTATTTTTAAATAATAAAAACATCTATAAATATATAAAATAATTAATGTTTTAAAATGGAAATTGCAGCAAAGAAAAGTTTGTGCTTATTTGTCTTGTGTGTTGGTTTTTATGTGTTATTGCTGTGTTTTTTTTTTGTTCCAACCTGACTTAAGTGTCATGGGTTCCGTGGAGTAAAAGTTGGCAGCTACACGATGCTACTCGAAACTAAACATGCAATTGTGTTCATTAAAATGTATGATATGATGTAATTAATACATTTTGCGCGACTTTGAAATATTTGGTATTGTTGCAGACGGCAAAAGTGTATTTTATCATTTTTGGTTATATTTTCGAAAAACATCAAGTAAGAATATCGGTCAAGCACCACTGTAATATACTCTGTTCCCGCAAAAAAGAATGCTTAGTGTGTATTTTGCTGCTGCTGAAATTTCTTTGGCTTATGACTTTACAATCGTTTATCCGATCTTAACCATTCCTTTGCCAAATCGAAAAGTAATCTTGATTGCTAAATATCTCATGAAGGAACAAACCATCTATCTACAAAACTATGGGAGCAATGACGTATTTTCCAAATTGCGGGAGGCGGGTGGGTGTGTGGCAAAAATTATAAATAAATTTGATAGACCTGCAAGTATAATAAGTTTATGTCCCATACATGTCAAACGTCTATCTCTTACCATCTTTGAGATCTGTGCGCTCAGACGGACGAAGTTGTATGGGCGGTACTAGTGGGCGTTGTCAGATCGGTTCAAAATAATGCCAGTACTATTAAATGTTCCAAGTTATAGCACTCTAATTAGGTTCGTTTAATTTATGCCAAAGTTTTGGCAATTCCGGCCATTGCACAGTGTGTCGTTTCAGCAATCTAGACGATGAAAAAGGAAAAAAATAAAGTTCTCAGAAAAAATATATTTTCACATTTGTTATACCAAAATGTTCAACTGTTACGAAAATGCACAAAAAGGATACCAAAAATTGAGAACTCAGAAGTAACGGGACATTAAAGATAAGAAATGTTGTTGCTTGAGAATGTAGTCGGAAATTAAGTGCAACTTTATAAATATGGCGTATATTCGCCATAATGTTTTTCTTTTAAATTATTGTGCTTACCACAGGCGACCACAGGCTCCTGAAAGTTAATAATTTTGCTTTAAATCTTGGGTTGACTTTCGGATCGCCTCACAAGATATGGGTATATATATGACAACCGCAGTCAACTATGTTTTATCTAATTTTCATGGGGGAACAGTCAAATTGCATTAATAAAAGCCAATCTTACAATTATACATAGCCCATTTCGAAATATTCGAATTTACGGCCGCGCTAGCTTAATTTTTCTAGTTTGGACATTAATTTTGCTCTTTTTTTTATAAAAGTGCCTTTAGATTTCCTTTACTTGTGGAAACCACATATGAATATGATGGGTCAAAATGTCGTATGCGACATGTCGCGTGCGAAAGTGATTAAAATTAAATGAAAAATGAAATACTCGCATGCGAATGCGTTGGTTTTTTGTAATTATCTTGAAAGCGAACAATTGCCCAAAATCAACTTTAGCACCAATTATAGTGCTAATCAAGAGCTATAAGTTTCGTCTCTTGTCAAAATAAAATAATGTTTTGGCATATACTTTTCTTCACTTTGAATGCGTACGAATGCCGCATTCGACATTTGAGAAATGCCCATATGCAGTTTTATCAACGCGAAATCTTATTCAGTCCGAAAATGGGAATTGGCGACGCAATGGGCATTTTCTTCAATTTAGGATTGTAAAACCATTTTTACAAAATAAAGTCTAGAATCTGCCTAGAATTTGCAAAAAATATCGGGAATTAACTGAATATAAAACTTGACTTCGCGCGAGGCAAAGACTTTTGTTTTGTCCACTATGACACTTTCAAAGTTTAAACATGGAATCCCAGAGGTCATCCGATCGTTGTGAAAAGTTTCATCCAAGAATCTGGTCCATGCCGCAGAGTAAGAACGACGAAAAAGGCAAGTCAATTGAAATAAAAATTAAGAAAAAAAATTGTTGCCCGTAGGCAACAGGCAAACTTTGAAATCGCCATCAACCTATCGTTTCTTCCAAGAAGTTGATCCATGCTGCTGGGTTAGAAAGTCGAATGCAAGTCAATTAGAATAAAAATTAAGAAAAGAATGGTTGCTCGTAGGTAACAGGCAAGCTTTGAAATCGCCTATCAACCTATCGTTTCTTCCAAGAAGTTGAGCCATGCTGCTGGGACAGGAAGTCGAATGCAAGTAAATTAAATTAAAAATTAAGAAAAATATTGGTTGCTCGTAGGCAACAGGCAACAGGCAACAGGCAAGCTTTGAAATCGCCCTCAACCTATCGTTTCTTCCAAGAAGTTGATCCATGCTGCTGGGTTAGAAAGTCGAATGCAAGTAAATTAAAATAAAAATTAAGAAAATTCCTGCAGCTTTTTCAGAAAAATTGTTTCAAAGAAGAATAAAACTTATAAAAGAAATTAAATTGATTCGAAGGTCTTTGCTATACAAGAGCCGGATGAAGAATGAGCTGCTGAAACAGCAAACGTTTGTCAGGTCAACTTTTGGCCTACTAAGATTTCGTCTAAAATTAAAATTGATTTACAAAGGACATAGCCGAATAAGCCTTGCAAAACTGCCCCAGAAGATTTTAGAATATTTTGAATCAGGGATGGTATCTATTATCTAGGAGGGTATGTACGCCAAATAAGACAATAGGTCCATTGATTGACAAGTAATCTGCAGCAATGCTAAAACCTAAATATCTATATATCTGGTCTTACATTACGTTGTACCATGAACTGTTGATTGAAAATCAATAAGATTTGATGTACATATCCGTTTCAAAATTCACGAATTTGTACTCTTAGCTCTTTGGTACAAAAACGATGGTCAAAGTTTTCAAAATTTAAAATTACCACTTTCCAGATTTCACAATACCACAGAATTTGTACAGCTGATGTGTCTTCTAACCATCTAAATAATTTAAAAAAAACGAGTCCATTCCAAAAAATCCTTAGCCAATCAGACCAAACCCAGCCAGGGTTTTTTTTGCTACCAAATTTTATTGGTCTCGTTGGTATCAAAGTTTTGCGGTGTTCTGTGTTATTGGTAAGAAAAATATAAAGTAAATATTTTTCTAAAAAATTAATATTTATAATAAGAGTGACGTTATAGAGAGGTGCTAATACTACAGTTTTGCCACATTTAGTAAGCACATGATATTATTCGTCAGACCACGCTAGGCCCTTGACATTAGTACATGAGATAGGATTGCCCCTATAGGGGGAACAAGATAAACAATACATA
>JBAMBO010001820.1:0-92307 GCA_037044535.1 Lordiphosa magnipectinata
ATTTTAGATTTTAAAGCCCAATGAACTTTGCCCTTGTGACTAACGCAATAATATACGAGAAGGCTAAGCTAACTTCGTCTGTGCCGAAATTTTTAAACCCTTGCAAATGCAAATGTCAACGCTTGCATAAAAATCAAAAATTTTTCTAACTTAAACCCATTTTCCGTCAGATAAACATCTGATTTCGACCAAATTTCGCGAATTTTTTTGAAAACATGTCAAATTAACAAACGCCGAGTTTAAGAACGATAAAATTGAAAACAAAAAAGTTTTTCTCACTAAGACTCAATTTCCGACCGATCAGCCCTGTGGCAGCCTTAAGATATAGTCATCCGACTTCGACCCAATTTTGCGAACCTATTTGAAAGCATATAAAATTAGTAATCAGAGAGTTTAAGGACGCTAACATAAAAAACAAAAAAAAATTTCTTACTAAGACTCATTTTCGACCGATCGGTCCTATGGCAACCATAAGATATAGTCACCCGATATCGATCAACTTTTCCAAATTAGTTTGAAAGCGTTTAACATTAATAATCACCGACCTTAAGAATGATTTACTTATAAACAAACAATTTTTTTCACTAAGACCCATTTTCCAACCGATCGGTCCTATGGCAGCTATAAGATATAGTCATCCGATTTTAACCAAAATTTGCAAATCTGTTTGAAAGCATATAATATTAATAATGGCCGAGCTTGATGACGCTAACAGTGAAAACAAAAAAGTTTTTCTCACTAAGACCCATTTTCCGACCGATGGTTCCTATGGCAGCTATAAGATATAGTCATCCCATCTTGACCAAAATTTACTAATCTGTTTGAAAGCATATAATTTTAGATATGGCCGAATTTAAGGACGATAACATTGAAAACTAAAAAGTTTTTCTCACTAAGACCTATTTTTTTACCAATGGTTCCTATGGCAGCTATAAGATATAATCATCCGATCCGGTCGGTTCCGACATATTAGCAGCGTGCAGTAAAAAGAAGACACTGTGCAAAATTTCAGCTCGATAGCTTTAAAACTGAGAGGCTAGTTTGCGTAGGAATAGACAGACGGACAAAGCTCAATCGACTCAGCTCGTCGCCCTGATCAAGAATATATATAGTTTATGGGGTCGGAAATGAATATTTCTAAGCGTTGCAAACTTCTGGGCAAATTTATAATACCCTTTGCAAGGGTATAGTAAGTTTTTTTGTAACTTGTAGCGTTAGGATGGTATTTCAAAATAAATAATAATAAATGGAATATAGAACCTAGTTCCTCTCGCGCAGTAGACACACACACTACCCGCTGCACCTCAACAATAAAATAGCCAGGCGTAACTAGCTATCTTGAAACGTATACCGTTTCAATCACGCCCGTTTTGGCAAGTCTGCGTATTCGACTTTCTTTTTCAATTAGGCAACCCTGCAAGAATCCTTGAACACATCCTTATAAGTGTTGTGTTCATTACGGAATGGAATATGGCATGTCAGCATATCAGCGCTTGTAAATATCATTTTCAATCCAAAGAAATGTGTCTATTCGAATTTCGAACACCAAAATCAGTGTTAAGGAAATCAGGGAATTTGTACCTATGTACATAACTAGATTGTTTTGAGCAGACCATAGTATTGATCCGTAGTCGTGAGAGTTCAGCACTGATAGAGATACTATTCAGAGTTGATATTTTCGGTACTCATACATGTCGCCGGGTGTGGCATACCAGTAGTATGTGTGGCTGCTGGTGCGGGAGGTTGTTGTGGGTTCGATCCCGCCTCGGACCATCTAATAGAAAAAGTGTTTTCTTTCTTCTCTGGAAAAAGCTTCAATGCTGAAAAATTTCTGGATACTTCGATTTAATGAAATCTCACCGAAAGTCACGGCTAATCACCTTTAACAAAATGCACGTGTAGAGCCTTTAATATACATAAATAATGGTATGCTTCTGGGCATGGCAATTAAAGCCGTCAGCCCATACTTTCCTCCATTTCCCGTTACTACACTTGACTTCCCCGGTCGTCCCGAGATATCAAATCGCTCACCGGTATTGGTGCGTAAGAGCACCCCTCGCAGGAAATTAACTACATAGATTGACATTAACAATAATTCAAAAATAAACAATGTAATACATTTGTTGATGTTACAGAATATTAATTAATGAGCGATTAAACCTTGCAAAATTCTTTACGTTTAAAAATCCCCTATAAATTCTGCCTATATTTGGTGGCCTCCCTGAGATATGAGATTAGAGAGGGAGTTGGACCCGTTCATATTAGGTCAAGCATTTCTCTTTCTCTCTAGAGTCAGTACACACGGTGCTCACCTAGAATTGGACATCGCGATTTGAAATGTGCTACATCTTCTCTTTCATCCATATTGCATAGGGTGCATTTGCTTTCCGTCGTTCTGTGTGGCATATAATTTAGTCTGCACACTTCAGTTCTTGCACGAAAAATAAGCGAAATTGCATATGTGTTCACATCATCCCTAAAATAATTCCGTTCACATAATTTGTACTCTAGGCGCTTGTAAGTGAATCGTGTATCACTCTGCCTTGCCTGCAGCTCGAACTCATTTATTTCTACAGCGTCAATTTTCTGTAATATGTAGTTCTGTTTGCCACGCTTTCCAATTTCTGCTGTCATTGGAGTATGTACCTATGTTGTGGTCTCCTGCCATAATATCCCATTTATGGAAAAACTGTAATAGGTCTATCAGAAGTTGTTCAACTATGATATTTGGAAGCCGTGAAGAGTCCATCAGCATCGCTTTGCTTATATGGTAGCTGTAGGGTGTATTAGAACTGATTAGGTAGGCCCGTTTCAATGTATATGGCGTAGTTCGGGGTGTTTAGACGCAGGTAAAAGAACTTTTTAATGTAGAAACGAAGCAAACGCTCTACATCTTCGAATCGGATAAATCCCCAGACTGGGGCCGCATAACACATAATTGCTGTGGATGTGGCCAAAAACAGTTTATATTCGGTGCTGTTGTTGACTTTTTTCTTCCCAAGCAGATGCCTCCAGGTGCTATCTATAGCGACTTTGGCGTCTGTCAATTTCTGTGCCAAATGTTTCTTAAATAACATATTTGAAGACAGTAACACGCCTAGGTATTTGTACTCATGTACTGTTTCTAGTAACACCCCGTCTAGTGTCTATTCATCCGCTCTGGCTCTTCGTCCTCTTCCATCCTTTACTACCGTTGTTTTTGACTTCTCGATATTTATCCGAAGACTCCACGTCTGACAGTACCTACTAAGAGCATCAATCATTTGTTGCATCACCTGTGGGGTTTCCGCCAATAGCACCATGTCGTCGGCATACATGAGCACCTTAATGCGTCGAGATTCGAACTCTACACCTCCGGGAAGACTCGCAATAATATACTCCACATACAGTGCAAAGAGTAGCATCCCTGCTTTACGCTTAAGTTCGTTTCAAACCATTCGGATAGTTGGTTTCCATCCCATACAGTGGTTTTATTTAGACTATAAAGACTTTCTATTATTGCAATGAATTTGGTCGATACTCCAGCATTACTTAGCTTTAGATAAAGACTGCGCCTGTCGATTGTATCGAATGTAGCTTTGAAGTCTACAAAAAAGATAAACATTTTCTTCTTCTCGCCCAGGAACTGTTTGGCAGTCGACGTCAATGCAAAAATACTGTCTACAATTGAGTAGCCCTCTCTGAATCCGGCTTGGTATTCCCCTAGAAAGTCTTAACCCAGTTTGTTAGGCGCGCTAACAGAACAAATGTAAACATCTTTATCATCGCATTAAGAAAAGATATTCCTCTATAATTCGCTGGATCCATTTCGTTGCCTTTTTTATTAATTGGGAAGATTACATTTTTTCTGAAACTGTCAGGGGCAACTCCTGTTTCGAATATAAAACAAGTGAGAAAGTCGGTCAAGCCCGACTATAAGATACTCTGTACCACTTAATAACGCGCATCTCTAAGTTTCTCTCTCTCTCTCTCTCTCTGTCTCCCAAAGATTGTGTTTTTTCCAAATTGCGGGGGCGGGAGGGGCAGTAGCAAAAATTGAAAATAAACTTGATCTGACTGCAATTATAATGAGTTTTTGTCCCATACATGTCAAACCTCTATCTCTTACCATCTCTGAGATCTCTTTGTTCATACGGACGAACAGATGGACATGGCTATATCGACTCGGCTGTTGATGCTGATCAAGAATATATATACTTTAAAGGGTCGGAGAAGATTCCTTCTGGCTGTTACATACTTTTGCACAAACTTATACTCTATGTACCTTTGGTACAGAGTATAAAAATCTAATTTTAAATAGATTTAAGTCGATTTGTTTTATTTTTTGTATATTGCAATGGCTAATAAATTGTTTGTATATTCATTTAATAAATAACTTAACATAACATACCGCACAAGGATTAGTGCTTCAACCGAATTACCAGTCTATCTATATACCTTTTACTCCATAGTACACCACGTCGTAAAGTATCTACATTAATTAGCTGTCCATCAGGCTATTTCGTTTATTAATATCGTTGAATAAATGGATGGATTACCCGAAATCGAATATTTCCCATTTTGCTAATTTTTTCATATTAGAACTGTCTTGGGCTAAAGCTTCTAGCTGCTGCATATGTGTCAGATAAACTTGGAATTAAAATCATGAATTCCATCTGATTAAATGGACAGGTCGTACAAGCCCCATGTAGACCTTTTGTGTTCTAAAATGCAGTCCTAAATACTGCAGATTTTAAAATAAAAATCCATTGTTTAAACACAGCCAAAAGTCGAATATCATTTCAATATTTCATATATTGGCCTGTCTTAATGCAGCCAGCATTTCATGTCTTCAATTTCACCAAATTTACCACAGGGGTCAAACAAAAACAATTCCAAACAAACGGTGATGCACTTACCCAAAAACAACATTGAGGGCGAGATCAGCAGAGAGAAAGCACAACACACCAAAAAACACAATATACACATTTATTAAATGTTAATAAACTTTAATAATTATATTAAAACACAAGCACTAACACAAAAAACAAAAAAAACACAAGGCGAGCGCAACGGCAGCCAACATTTGATCGCGAGAGCAAGAGAGTGCGCATGAGCGCGTGTGTCTAACATAACGGGATCTTTAACAAAATTTGCAGAAAACGGCCAAGTAATTCTATTATTTAATAAAATGCCGCACAAAGATTGAATTCAACACCAGAAGTACGCACAGATCAACCCGAAATCAAAACATTAGTATAAAACGCGTTAAAAAAGCGAAATAATTAATAAAACGTGACACAGCGTAGGCGTGCGTGAAGCCCAAGGATAAGAAATTATCGAACTAGCCAGCTATCGATAGGCACTGTAGTCGATGACTAAAGCAGTCCGTTATAGAGCTTGGCTTTTGAATTTGAATTCGAATATAAGTTAAATTGAATTTTTATTAGATGTTGATAAAATTTTAATAAATTAATGAGAGGAGTGTGTTACTGCTGAGTTTTAAAATAAAACAGGTGTTTATTAATAAAACCAATTCTAAGGTACATTGTTTTTAAGGCAAATAAATGTAAAGTCCTATAACACCTTGGGTGGTGTTAACTGGCCGTTTTTTGCCCATAACTTGAGTATCGTTCATCCGATCTTTATCATTCCTTCAGCAAATCGATAAATAATTTTGCTTACAAGGTATCTCTAGATACCGATACGATCTATCTACAAAACTGTAGGAGATATGAAGTTTTTTCCAAATTGCGGGGGCGGGAGGGGGCGTGGCAAAAATTGAAAATAAACTTGATCTGCCTGCAAGTATAAGAAATATATGTCTCATGCATGTCAAACCTCTATCTCTTACCATCTCTGAGATCTCTTCGTTCATACGGACGGACGGACAGACGGACAGACGGACATAGCTATATCGACTCGGCTGTTGATGCTGATCAAGAATATATATACTTTATAGGGTCGGAAACGATTCCTCTATGTATGTACCTTCGGTATAGAGTATAATTAAATGCGGCTGCGAGCTGGTTAATAAACAGGGATGAAGCATTTTTTAAAAATTCAAATCTTCTATGTGCTACGCCTCTTTTACTGTACCTGGCGGTGAGTTCAACCCAAAATTGTGGGTTGGAGCATTTTAACAGCAGAATTGGTTGAATTTACCGACAAATTTTTTTCTGTGTATTATTGATTTAGAAATCAAGGGCTCATTTAATAGAGACAAAGACTCTATAACTCACAAAGATGGATAACGGCCATTTAAGTGAATATCATGACATTTTGAGAAGAAATTATCGATGTGGACCTGAGATCTGCATAAGTACACCGCAAATACTAGTGTACTGCATTCGCACTGCAAAAATTGTATGTACTCATGGCCGAATTGTGCTCCGCTTATGCTCGTGTAGTTCATTTCATACACTCGTGCAAGCAGAGAGCGCTACAAATTGAGTGTTGATTGAACCACCAAAACAAATTTTCACATTGCGTTTTTTATTTGTCGCTCTCTCTTGACCAACGGAAACCCAGATAAAACTCTTATTTCAAAATACTTAGGATTCAATCACAAAAGCTCAAACACTTTTAGTGGTAAGAAATAATGTAAAAAAACCGTACAGCATTGACAATTACTTTTTAAAATGAAAAGAAAAAGATCTGTAAAACAGCTTTAATAAACCAACTACTTCTAATTATGCAGCATTGTTTTTCAATCGTTATTTCAAAGAATTCGTATTTCGTATCAATAAGATCAGTGTTAAAAATTAATTAAAAATGAATTTGAATCAAAGGAAACAGAATGGAAATTTTTGTTCATTTACTTTCGTAAAATCACCTTTACCACAATTTTTATTAAACTTCTCCCAAATTTCTTTTTTTTATAGAACAACCTTTTGTTAGAGAATCAGGGTGGACTACGCATACGCGCTGATTCCCGTGGTACCGCCACCTCTTTACGTGGTTTTGTCCATCACAATCTATTCATGCGTAACCGAAATCGTCCAGCCCTCTTTGTCGAGGGACGACAATCATCACCCTATCAAGAAGTGGAACTGTATCGTAACTACTTTGCTCAGAATATGGCTGGCTATGAGGATGTCATAAGACTCTGTCAAGTTGTGTCCAATTTTAGTTACAACTATGTACATAGCAATATGGGTGGACGCATTATGGAGGTATCTGGCTTTGAGAAGGTGCGACTACAGATCTATCAAACGACAGCTCATAACGGATTTTATAGGTAAGTTGGTACAAAGTTTTTAAAGAAATTTTACTAATCAGTAATATTTTGTTCCAGAAACTTTGCCACAAATTGGATGTCCAGGGCCACCATTGTGGCAGGTACTGCGGGTCAACAATATGTGGATAACATTTTCGAAAACTATGAGAATGACTATGAACTGCTGACAGTCAATAATTCCATGTAAATATGAAAAGAAACAATATTTGATAATGGAATGGAATGTGAAATGGAAAATTGCAAAATTCAAAGAAAATATTTGAGCTAAAGTTAAAATTCAAAATTGTAACTTAAATTGCCTCAAAATCAAATATTATACCTAGAAGAAATATTTTGATGCACACATTTTGCGTGAAGTTAAACCTAATTTAATAAGTAAATTTTGTGAATTTTCCATACTCACTTCCATTTAATCTATTCTGTCCCTGGGTTGAAAACCCTATTGATAGTGTGCGTTAGGCAATTGAATAATGATTACTAAATGTTTTCGGAGAAGTCGGAACAAAAGGTACAGGGAAAAAGCATCAAGGGGTTCGTATATGTGTTCTCTGGTAGATTGTTCTTCACCTGAGGGCCAGAATTAATAACTCTATACCTATTTGGTATCAGATCGCTGACGAATAAATAGTTTTCAATCACACCGGATCATTTACTCGTTCGCTTAACGCTTCACTCTCGCTCTCTTAGCAAAAGCGCTTAGTTCAAAATGTTGCCTGAACGCCATGCTTTCTTTGTTGTATCATGGCCTAACGAGAGCCCAGCGAACCGCGCACTTACTCTCTCGCCCTCGCAGCATTAATTTTGCATGTTACTCGAGCCACTCGATTATACATAACAAATCATAATACTTCTCTCTTAGAACAACAAACCAAAAGAGAACCATTTAAAAAGAAATCATGCTAGTTTCTGCATTCACATGTTATCGCAAAATGAAATTCTCAATCCCCGCAGTGTTTTTTCTTATGTTTGTGCCGATTTCGCTTTGCTCAAGACGATTTCCTTAGCCGCTCGAGCTAACTTCACTTACTTGTAAGGAATTTTAAGCAAGTTTAGACAACTCGAGATCACTCTATACGTATCTCTACTTATTGGGAGTGCACAAAATGACAGAATATTTTTTTTTTTTAAAACCTAAACCATACTTTGACTCCCCTACTTTAAAAATCAAGTGTACAAAGTAAACCAACTGATATCCCACTCTCTTTTCTTACACTTTTTCCCCACTTTCTTCTTTCAACTTGTAGTATGAGCTTTGACTATGAGAACAGGTAAGATTTTTATCTAAAAAAAACTGTTTAAAAACACTTGTCTTAAATCATTTTTCTTATATATTTAATACTTTAGGACCTTTGAAACCTGGAGTTCGAAAATAGACGCACGACACAATTACTGGAGCTACAACAATACCATTTCGGTACAGTCACGCATCAGGGATAAATCGGGTATGATTTATTTATATTTATTATATTATTATTATTCATAATACATTATATCTGTTCGATATCTTCAGATGATCCCATGTTGCTGGAAGTCTTGGCTGTTCCTTTCCAAATGAACAATGAAACCATTTTGGATGGCAAATGTCCACCGGGTTGGGCTTTAGTGCACGATACCTGCTTCATCTATGTGGGAGCACCTATGAACTTCCATGAAGCACGAGATTTCTGTCGCTCTGAAAACTCTACGATGCCTTTTATCAGAACAGATAAACTAACACTATGGAAGTATTTACAAAGTCAGATGAGACATTTGAAATATCCCGAGAAAGTTTGGATACAGGACTACAATCATATAGAGCGCTGTACGAGTTTTGTTTTTGGTGAAATTGAGGTGGAGGATTGTGCCAAAGAAAAGGGTTTCATATGCGAAATGGATCCTAGGGTGAGTTTATGGTGGGGGAAATATCTATAGGAGGGATTGCCATTTATATTTCTAGTCTAATAGTGAAGGAATAAAACCACTAGGTTACAAGGTCCAGTTTATAGAAGTGGTGGTGGTTATTTTAGATAATGTTTGTGTGATGAGCACGAATCTGTTTTTTGAAATGGTTTCTCTAGTTTTGTCTGTCTAGCTTTAAAATTGTCGCCGAGTATTATTTCTAAGCTTTCAAATAAATTATCTTAAGCAATTCTAGAATTTTTTAAGCTTAGATATGCCATTAAGAATGCATTTATTCAAAATGAAATCACACGAAGTTTACATTTCAATAACGAACTTTATAAACTTTAAAGGCCTTTGCCATTTAATTTTGATGGTGGCTGTCTGTACAGTCTCTTACTTGGCTGTTTTGCCACAGATATTAAAAATTTTATTAAATTGTGACGTCTCTAAACATTTTATGATTTTTCCCCGTTTTTAAAGCAAAAAAAATCTTTAAAAAGAACAGTATGGCTCTTTACGACCGACTCGGTCTTAAGCCAGTAAATGTCTTGCTATATATTACGAAACTATACACCAAATTCTATTTCATAACTCAAATTATTTCTGAGATATAATTTTGAACAACTTTTGAACCGGAGCTTTTAACCCGTCTTTAAACTCCTTTTGCGTCGAATTTAATGGATTACTATAAATTTTACATCAGAAAATAGTCGTTCTACACTTATGTAGTTGTGTTCAAGGAACTGCTTATACTACTTTCGATAATTCGTACAGTTATGGGAATTTTTTTCTACTAATTGAGTATATCGATATTAGAACTTAATCTTTTAACACTAAGAAACTCATTTAATGCCACGTTCGTACCATTTCTTAATTTAAAAGATTTTGTTTTTTTCCATTTGCCCCGCTGTCTGTAAGCTTTTCATATAAATATCAACTTCGTCTATTCCATCTGACACACTTGTGTTTAAACTTGAGTTAACATCAGCTATTTCTTCTGTTACCGTTTTCGATTCGTTTCCTAAAACTGTTGAATCTTCCCACTTCCAATGTCTTCTTAGCGAAATGTTTAAGCCAGGGGTGCTTTTGTGCTTGTGGCTAAACTGTCACAAATATCACTTTTGCTTGTAATTGGCGATTTTGTTACTGGCTCCAAATGATTTTGTTTGAATTGTATTGGTGTCTACTCCACCATAAACTGACTGGTTTAAGTCGAGTCATTTCTTGGAAATTAAAACTTTATCGAATTTCGATAGATTGAACTCAGGAACGAGAAAAGTCCTGCCAATTTTGTACCGCGAATTTCACAACACCTATGTATATGGGTGTTTATGTATGTTTAAAATGAACATACATAATTATCACACAATTAAAGTGAGACACTTTTTAGCATGTTTACTGCAAATTCTTTATTACACAGAGCGCGAAGATTTGTTTTTGACGCGGCATTCTAGAGCAATTTGTATTTAAACATTTATTATTACAAGTTCTGAAGAAAATTAGGCTTTTAGATAAAAAAAAAATACTTTTCTAAATTTTAGAAAGGTTTTTCTAACAAATTCATTTTTGGGACAACTTTTTTAAAATTCAGAAAAATCTTTCTTAAATATTTATAAATTTTTTCTCAATTTTAAGGCGATTTCGATTTTAGGGCGATTTTATTAAATATAGAAACATTACAATTGTAATAAATCGCGAAATCCGATGTCTTGAACAAAACTGAACGCTTGCATGTCTACTGCTATCATAATCATGATGGTCTAGTTTATTTGGATTTTACGATCTGAAGAGTTTTCATAATGCTTGACATGTTCTATAAATTTGTGTAGCACTTTTGACGAGACAGACTCTTCTGTTTTTCAACATTTTTTGTGGACGTAAGTTCTTAGTTTATTCCCACAATGGCTGCATACTGCTGATTGAGGATCATTCTAACATTTTTATACTCTGTAACGAAGGTACATAGAGTATATTAAGTTTGTGCAAAAGTATGTAACAGGGAGAAGGAATCGTTTGCGACCCCATAAAGAATATATATTTTTGAACATCATCAACAGCCGAGTCGATATAGCCATGTCCTTCTGTCCGTCCGTCCGTCTGTCTGTCTGTCTGTATGAACGAACAGATCTCAGAGATGGTAAGAGATAGAGGTTTGACATGTATGGGACATATATTTCTTATACTTGCAATTTTCAATTTTTGCCACGCCCCCGCAATTTGGAAAAAACGGCATATCTCCCACAGTTGTAATGATACATTGTTCGTTCCTTCTGGAGATATCTAGTAATCAAAATTATTTATCGATTTGCTAAAGGAATGATAAAGATCGGATGTACGATACACAAGCTATGAGCAAAAAAAGATATACGACCCACACGCTCCCAACCACCCAGCCAACCACCGCTGTATTCAAACAAACACTCTCTTTGGGAGAGAGAGAGAGAGAGAACCTTAGAGATGAGCGTATAACGGATGTATTATAATATTATAGTCGGGGGCAAATGAACTGGTACAGAATGTTATAGTCGGGCTTGACCGTCTTTCTCACTTGTTTAAAATGTTTCCAGACGAATGAAGTCTCTCTTTTTCGCTTAGGGCTAAAACAATCACTCTATTTCTTGTAGTATTCTTTAGAGCGCTCTGGGACTATAAGTAAATAAAAACATATACTTATGCAATAAATAGTATACGTGAAAAACGGGAAAGAGCACACTAAAGTATATATATGAAATGCTTGCTATCTTCTCTGGTGCAAAAGCTTGTAAGCCTGTGTTATTTAAAAAATTGATGGTATAAATCAGAGTCCGGCACGTCCCAATCTAAAGTGTATTCAACACCGCTCTGCGGCAGCGACGTCGACACACCGACAGTATACGAGCTTATACTACTCTCTTGCAACAACAAAGAAGTGCTAAAAAAGCGCGCTCTCGCGTGGCTAAACACACACAAGCAAAGCCAAAATGAGCATGTGTGTTTTGCCGTCCCCTGGTATAAATAACAAATTTGATTAAGTTCTCTTACAATTGCCTCGCTTCCTCTACCGCCGCTTTTAGAGATGGTAGAAAAGTAAAAACATCGATGTCGAAAAAAAAACATCTATGTATGTTTGGCACTTCATTCAAACATAGATACATCGCTTATAACCTCGATCTTGGGCTCAGCTCAATACATATGCATATTGCCTCTTACGAAATTTGGTCCCTTTATGGCTTCATTTGCAGTAAGAACTAGTTTAAAATATGTTAAAATGATCCACATTAGCCGGTAGCAATTATAAGATTAACATGCGGTAAGACATCGACTGTGAGCTGTCGAAGAAAAGAGGATGAAAAAAATAGAAGCTGAAAGGTTCATTGTTACTAACAAATTTAAACATTTGCAAAATTCTGATATAAATTTAGATTGACACAAAGACGGGTAAATCGATGGCTAAATAGGAGGTGTAGATCATAAGAAAGTTTTAGATGGAATCCAACCAATAGATAAGGGTATTGACGCTTTGCTTGTTGTTATAAAACTCAATATTGCAGAAAGATATTTGCACGATCCGTCGACAAATTTCGATGTGCTTGAAAAATATGCAATGCTTAATGAGATAGCTATCAAGTACTAACATCGTCAATTCCAGTTGAAAGAATTTTTTAATTCGCAACTATTATACACCGCTCAAGACGCCATACGCTTTCTGATTTTTCTTTTGAAAAATTAGTTGTAATGAAGGCCAACATAAATTTAATGGATAATATAAAATTGTTATTATTTTCAAACAAAAAACATGTAATATAAACCGTGAATGTGATAATTGGGCTAATAAATAATTTCATTTTACATCTTAAAATTCATGAATAATTCAACATTTCAACAACAATTACCCAATAATCCCACTTTACAGGCACAATTATTCAAGTAATTGTAAAAGTAATTCGATTTTGTAATATTCACTGAATAATCGTAATTTCGAGTCACAATTACTATTATTAAAAAATGGTAATCAGGAATTGTTTTTAACTATCTGTAAAATGGTAAAGGCAATTTAAGTTTACAGCTCTGATTGTTAGAGTTCTGATCAAATCTCTTCATTTTCAAAAAAAGTTGGTTTTCGGTTCCTGGTTGCCAAACCATTCAAAATATCGGTCTGATTTGAAATTTCTTTTGGAATGGAAAGTTTTCTCATATCCTTTTTCAATATTACAATATCCATTGGATGAAAATCTAAGATCAATTTAATCTTAAATATATATTATTAATATGCTTTTTAAGATACTAAAACTATCCAGTCCAAATGGATACCAAAATTATCCCATGGATTATGAACAAATATGCTTTTTTTTCTGTGTACGGTTAAGGTTTTAAGTCAATGTAGGCAATTTGAGTAAGTTTGTGCTAGTAAATGCCAAACTTTTTTATAAAAACTAAACAAAGCTAGAATCATAAATGGCAAACGCTTGCATTAAGAATTAAACTAATCATGATATTTTCTTTTATTATTCCAGGTCATCATTGATCCCTTGTCCTGGCGTGCGGATATCTTTGCCATTAGTATTATTTCCGCTTTTGTTTTGGCCATTATATTGTTAATTTTGGTTGCCTTCTGTTGGTTTGCCAAGTCCAAGCATCGCCATGTGCAGCGTTTACAAAGACGTAATAGCATACGTCAGAGTTTAAGAAGTCTGAACAGCATAGATCCTCAGGGATCCTTAAGAAGAAGGCCAAATTATGTATGATTTTCTTTATTTTTGTATTATTGAAATTTGTGTTAATTTTTTGTTACTTTTTCCCCCTTTATTTTTGATTTGTAGAACATGTCCAGCAATGGCACTTTATCCAAAAGTCAGGACTATAAGCAAATGGTGGCCAATGGTTCCATCGACTCCATGGATAAGAGTGTCTTAAGCTCCGAGGCGGGCAGCTTTGAGGGTTATGAACCCAAGACGCATTATAATGAATATGTCAATCAAAATGCCCTGAAACCAGCAGGACAAGCCGAACAACCACCCAAGGTGGCCACCATCTCCAAGGCTAGTGGACATCGGGCACGTGCCGCTGCGGCGGCCTTGGAACCCGATGTCTTTGAGCTTAGCTATCGCAACGAAGGTTTTCGTGACAACTCCACCTATGGTGGAGGTACCAGAGCGAATTCCTTAAGCACCAGTGTGGCCGAGGATACACCCATTATACATCACACGGATGGCGAAATCGAAGAGGCTGGCTCGGATTATTATGGCAATGCCAGTACTTTACCTCTGCGTACCGAAGGTACAGGCGGTAGTAGCCATGCGGGCGCCGTGGGAGGCCGACGTGGACAGCCAGGTCTGGCTTTTCTAAGCGAATTGAAGCAAAATTTGCCCGAATATCAGCGCAGCTCACACAGCAGCTTTATGCCGCAGCGCAGCAGTGGCGATTCTCTGCCCTTCGATCAAAAACTAGATCAATTCAATTACTCCAACGAGTCGTCGCTATATCGTCCAGCCCCAGCGGCCCCCCAACCAGCAGATATGCGTCGTCCGGACTCGTATTACACAGCCGTACGTAGTAGTAAGGCACCCACATCACATTATCGTACACCCAGGCCGTTGGCACAGCCACCAGCAGCACCCACACCCTCATCACGTCCAAAGACTGTCTATCAGGAGGCCTCCGCTTCGCCCTCACTGACGCCCTCACCTCAGATCTTAAGCAATCCCTATCATCGCTCCAAATCGGAGGCTTTGCTGGAAACCGATTTTGATAACGAAGACGGTGAGGGGGGATTGCAACCGCTGCAGACGAATGGACGCAGTCACAGTCAGCCTTTGGAGACGGCCATGTAATGGTCCCCTTTTCACTTCCGCTGCTTAGTTAGGTTAAGTTTTCCAATACTTTTTTTTATAAAAATCGAGATTATGTTTAGCCGACGAACGCCCCACACGTTGTTTTTCTTTCTTGTTAATGTAAAACTTGAAGCATTCCATCCATTAGTTTTAACCAAAACGAACGCAAAAAAGAAAACGAATTAGTATTAAAATTGTTGTATATAAACTAAATATAGCTACTTGATAAATAAACGAAAAATAAAATATAAATTTAATACCTTTTTTCAATATGGGTAAGTAAGCATCATGGATTTCTGTTCAATCCCTAAGCAATGTGGCAGAAGAACATTGACAGTAAATTAAGGGTACTGAATTCCATTAGATGCCATTTTTATAGGTTTCTAAGTTTTCTATGCTTTCACATAATTCCACCAAGCTTTATGAAAATCGGCCAACTATATAGTATAGCTGCCATACAAATGATATGTCTGAAAAAAAGTCTTAGTAGGAAAAACATTTTTGTTATCAATGCGCTCGCTCCCAAACTTGTTACTAATCAATACTATATGCTAGCACACAATTTCGCCAAGTATGATCGAAATCGGATGATTATAGCATATAGCTGCCAAAAGAACGATCGGTCGAAAAAGTAGTTCTTGTGAGAAAAACTTTTTTGTTTTCAATTGTAGCTTTTACTTTCCAGCTATGAATATTATCGGTTCCCACACAGTTTTGGGGAATTTGGTCAAAATCGGATGATTATATCGTACAGCTGCCAAATAAAAAACCATCTGTTTCTGAGTTTGCGAAAATCTTTTAAAACCTTAAATTATATAAATTATACAAGCTGCAAGGGTATCAGAAAACTGCAAAACGTACCAAAAACGTATACGAATACTTATAGCTTCAAATGCGTCAATGCTTCAATGCGTATCCAGTCACAAAAATGTTTGCGTACTTCAATACGCATTTTTAAAAAAGTACGTATACGTATACTTCATAGAGCGTACGCGAATTTCAACTACGCTGACGTATACTTCAAAAGAACGCACACTTCGTTTTAATATTTGAGGCATACGCACACTACGTTTGATTTCTGTGCGTATACGAAAATCAAATGCGTATACGCACTTTTTATTCCAAATTTATAAAAGCCGGAAAAATTCTCCCTATTACATACTTTTGCATAAACTCAATAAGTATAAAAATATAAACGAACCTTGGTCAAGACAAGATTACCCAAATATCTTTGGAGCAAAATCGTGTAAACTTGTGCAATTTGCAGCTGCCATAATAAATTGAATCTCGGCTTGGCCCTTAATGGATGTTGCAGCCAAACTTATTTAACATGCTATAATAATTTGCGGCCGATGTTTAAATGCTATAATATATATAGGCAACGTCCAGAAACAGTTCACCAAAACCAAACAATTAAAAGTGGTAAAAAGCACTATGTTTTCTCATATTTTCATAGGGAAACAATTAAATTGAACTTATGTAAGCCAATCTGAAATTTATTCATAGCCCGTTTGAAAATTTTCGTTTTCACTGCGGCGATAGCGCACTTTTTCTCATTTTTACATAATATTGCATATTTTTTTTGATAAAACTTTTGGTATCTAAAATCTTTCTCAGGGTACACAGGATAAAAAAAAAGATTGCATACGAAACCATAAGAAACCATGTGATTGCAATTAACTGAAAGTTTTGTTTGCATTATAAGGGCGTTGTCCATGGGTACGAAAACGGTCGCGAAATGAAAAACTCTATATAAAAAAAACTGCTAAGGAATTTTTGTCTGTGGCCGTTTCAAATTCGGTTTCTACCAATCGCTAAAAATGCTTACGTTTGTCACTACGTTTTGTTCAAGCGCTGTTAAGTGCTTTAAGTGCTGTTAACGCCTCTTTTTTTCCGTGACGTGAACAAAATAGGTTTTTATTCTAATTTGTGCGGTGAAATTGAATGGCCAAATTGAAAATGAGCGCATCTAAAAAAGATTCCTGCAGAAAGCGTCGCCTTATGGCATTTCCAATGGCGGGTAAGCTGAATTTAATAAACGCCGTGAAAGTGAGGAGCAAGGTGCGGGACTTGGCGGATAAGAAACCCTCGTAAACCCTCCAGAGAACACCAGCGGACCGGAGGACGGTCTGCAACATCATGTGACGTCTCCTGTCACCACAAACCACAAGCGATGAGCTTAAAATCTCTTTGGCCAGCATTCAAACACTTCTAAGCGCCTGCAGTCCTCTCAATCAGTTCGATTTGATTCGCCTCAACTATGCCTTCGATTAGAGCTACCAGACCAAAATGAATATCATTGAACAGCCGCCGGTGCTTAAGACAGTAAAACGACCACAAACCAAATGCCCGCTCCCAGTTTAGTGGACACCGAGCTGCTGGCCTCCTAACAAGCGGTAGTCTAGCGGATGCCAATTATATCAATTCCAATTATATCAAGTTAAAAAGTGGGCGAATCATACTTCAACTTTATAAATCAATTCCATTTCTTAACATTTCCCTGACAGAGCCCCGACTACATGTCCTAGTGCTATGTGACCACCATTTTCGAGTTCAGCGGAGCTATATACGCCGCCAAGTCACACATGCTGCAGCATTACGTCCAGAAGAGCAGCATGCTGACCTGACCAACTTTACGGAGGCAAATCGGCAGAAATGCGCGAATTACTTACCTATCGAGATGATCGAAATCTTTGCCGTGGCAGCCAAGTGCGAGGTGTTAGTTAAGTGCCACTGATCGGACTACATCGAACTGCATGTATTGCCATTGATTGTGCCAGACACAAATTTAATGAAAATGTTGAAAGAGGCAGCTACCAACAACACTGCAGATTGTCTAAAAGTCATAATGATAAGAACAATTAATTTATTAGTAATTTCATTTAATAATAAAAATATATTAAAATTTCACATTAAATATCTTATATTCATAATCCTGCAAGGTGTTGTTTATAAGTTCGCGGGCATATTTAACAGCGCCAGAGCAGCGCAAGGTTTCTTTGAAACGTTTATCGACAGAGTAAATTGTGTTATCGTGTTATAACCATAGGCTTAGCAGACTCTGTTAAGAATCTGCGGAATATCAACTGTTTCACAAGAAATTTTTTGGCGACCCGTGGATACCGCCCTATAATATAAAACACATAAATAAAATTATGGAAAAATGTATAGTGCGTCACAAAGGATTCACGTCTATTGATAAAAACTGACAAAATATTTTTGCTGCAAATTTATTTTTTTATGATCCTCTAGCATTCATCTTTCTTTTAAAGTATTCAAGTCACTGTGTTCTTTATTACGCAAAATTCGCTAAAAATTACGAAATCACACTTCAACTTTCAAAGTGACTTCCACTTTTTGTACCGTGCGTCACAAAACTTTGTGATCACTTATTTCTCAACGGGTGATGGAAATTAGACCGCGTGAATTAATTGCATTCTGAATAATGAATTTAGACCGCCATCACAAAATGAAATTAGACCGCGCGGCCTAGTTCTTCAATGATTGTTGTTTGAACGGATTAAAAATCGCGCGATTTTTAAAAAAAGTAATGTTACCTCCGGCGCTTTTATACGTATAGAGAGCGCGCGGTCTAACTTCATTTGGTGATGGCGGTCTAAATTCATTTTGAAAAATGAAATAAGGCCGCGCGGTCTAATTTCATTTGATGGCCGCGGCCTAAATTCATTTTGCTTAATGAAATCAGACCGCCTTGCAAAATGCACCGCGGCCTAAATTCCCGCAGTCTAATTTCACAGATCCTTTCGAAACCAATTTTTAAATTACGTTTTATGCCATTCGAAAGTACACTTCAATCTCACTAAACACTGTGTACAAGTTGAAGGTACATATATCTTTGAAAAACAAAAATATGTTTATATTTTAATCAAAAACCGAGTACGAAAGTAGCGTTCGTCACGCGGAAGTTACCCATATAAAACTAATAATAGTAATAAAATATTTTCGAGATTACTGTTCACGCAAATACCAAGGATAAGTTTTGGCTAAAATTAACTCATAACAAGATAAACTAACTAACTAAATAAATTGCTAAGTAAAACCAAAAAAAAATTTAATAAAGTAACTTAGATTTCCTATAGAAATTTCGAAGTACGCATAAATGAAGTAAAAATGAATCATTTTGTAAATGCCAACTGCTCAGTTTGAGTACGTATTTAGTGCGTACTTTTCATAGTGCGTCAGCGTACGTATGCGTATTTTACTTTTTGCGTCTACGTACTACGCATACTCAGTTTTTTTCTAATGCGTAGTGTGCGTATGTGTAGCCTACTAATTCTAATGCGTATGCGTACATATGCGTAATTTTAAAAAATGCGTACTACGTGCGTAGTAAGCATTAATGACTACGCATTGCAGTTCTCTGAATTCGGAAGTGGAATTGGTGGCACTATAAGGTGGAAAATGTCGCAGACTAAACAAATCTAAACAAAATTTGCTAGGGTTGCTAGGTTAGCAAAGTTGAACAAGGTCAAGGCTACAAGGCTATAACATATAGTACACACCACAATGATTAGATTCCATCAAAAATATTTCCTCAAAACTTTTGTTTTCATTAATTTTTAGCAATTGTAAATCGCAGCAGGAAAGTATGCTCTAAATTTTTAACAATCATTCGTTAGCATTAGCTGACTTTAACAGCTGCTGTACTAACAGAGTTCTGTTAATTCTGAATTTCTGATATGCAGCATTACAGTTTAATGTGAACTAATGGCAATCAAAATTGTAACTTTTGAACACTTTTGGAAAAGGGGATTTTTTTCAAATTTTGAAGTAAAAAGGTGTCCAAAGTGCGGTGGTGAGTGCAAGATTGCAAATAGCAAACACAAACTGAAGTGGTTAATGGTCTAGTTGACCGACCAGTGCTCATCATCATCAGGATCCTGTAAATAACATTTTTTTGCCTGCGGCGCATTCTTAATTATTATACTGAATTAATTCTTGTGAATTCGCGGTCAATGGAGGATGTTTTTTTCAGAATTTTTTGGGTACTCTACTCAACAATTACCAAAAAAAAGTATAATAAACTAGCTGAACTGAACCCAATCGTTTACTTTCGCTGTTTACGGGTTAGGTTCAGCATTTTGGAATGAACGCCGGTTAGGTTTTCAAGTTGGAATTAGCGGTTTGATTCGGGTTTGACCCGTTTTGCATCCATGATCAATTATAAAAACAAGAATTTAAAAAATGCATACTTTTAGGCTAACTAAAATATTTTTAACGAAGAAAAATTTAAAATCGTGAAGCATTTAAAATAAAATTATCTGAACTTTAAATCCAAAACTCGTAAAAGCGCATACCTTAATCTCCAGTGAAATAATCAAAGTAAATAAATAGCTAAATCATTCCAAATTACATATTTATTTCACTTTTTAAGTAAATTCTTAGTAATAAGTAAGCTTAATAATATTTTTTTGATTTCCGTCTAGTTCATGTCGCCTTTTCTGATACCCTTTGTATTCTTAGCTGTCATTTGGAAAAAACATTTGTGTATTTTGTTGTCTAGTGTCCCCAGTTTTAGTGACTAACTCACAGATGGCCCGATATTGCCTATCTCTAATGAGTCAAATAAACGTGTTTGATAATTCTGCTCGTTAAAATAAAATTTGATATATTTCTTCCATTTCCACATATTTTTGAATTGTAATTCAAAAAGTAACCGCCGGTTGGCGCCTAACAGCACTTTGGCTTCCCTCCACACGTATCATAAGTTCGTTACGATATGCCCGAACTATCGTTGATGTGACACCACTAGGAAATCACAGACCGCGCTCAGTATCAGTTGTTGTTGCTGTTGCTCCAGTCGAAATGGTGAAACAATTACTAAAACAGCTACAATAAAATGAAGGCAAATCTATTAGTTATGGCTGGCCAAAGTAGAACAACAACACCACTGAAACAACGTAAGTGTAGAACAAATTGGTGGCTGACGTGTCTGAAAGCCACGTTGGGTTATGATTGTGAGTGCGAGAGTCTGTGTGTGGGCTTGACATTGAAAAGTTAATTGCATTAGGCGCGTGCAGAAATGTTTATTGGGTTGTCTGTTTTATGCAAGGCACGCACAAACAACCAGAGAGAGAGAGTGTGAGAGGCGAGCCAGCGCGTAATCAGCATCCCAATAGTCTGCATTTTGGCGTAAATTCGCTTACAACAGCAACAATCAGAGAGAACGACGTCAATCGTGTGCTGGTGCTCTCTTTCATGAATTCTCCAAAATGCTTTTGCTGCGCTGCCGCCCCCCTCCCGCCGCACATCGGCTGCAGCGCTGCTGATGGCTTTGCTTTGCTGCTGCTACTAAAATTGTAGTAAAAGAGTCGCCCAGTACAAGTCCAGCCATTCATATTTGTACTACGCTGGCGGAGTGTAAAAACTTTTTACGACATTAAGGATAATCAAGAAAAAAAGTGACTACAACTACAAAAAGTTTGCAAAAAAATTCGAAATATAAGTTAAACTCCAATTGCAACAGCAAGTAAGTGGCTTGAAGTGTTTCTTGTGCAATTTGTTTGTTCACATTTTTTTGCCATTTCTCCTTGGCGGAGTTGCAAAAGTGCTAAATTTAGACCTAAAGCAAGGCTGCAGCACGCAGTCGCCTTTTCGCCTCCCACACACACCAAACAGAACAGAGCAGAAAAAAAAAATTGTGTTGGAAATTGTCGCCACATGCATACATATGTACGTCAGACGCGCGCTCTCTTGCTGTGCAAGTGTGTGCGTGAGGTATGAATGGAACAAAAGTACGAATCAATAGTCAGACTTGTTCGAAGTGTGTGGGGGGGGGTGGGGAATTAACTTCGGTTGCGTTCGTAGTATTTTCCGCGTAAATTATCAACAAAAAAAAAAAAGTATTAAATGTGTTGGAAGAGTCAGGTTTTCACATGTGAATGTACATTATGTACAAATTTCTCATATCATTATTGCAACGAGTTTCGCACGCTTCGTATGGTTTGTTTTTTCGGCCCCCATATTACTACATTGCCTGCCACAACCTGCCCGTCGTTGCTGCTGCTGCTGCTGCTGCTTCTTCTTCTGTCCATTAATACTATGTACTACGCGATACGCTGCTGCTACGCTGCTCAGCCTCTGCCGCCTGGTTGCATTTCCACGACCAACGACGACTCGTTGACAGTGTTGTCAACTCTTGTGGCTAAAAAATGGCCAAATCACGGTTATAACTTTTTAAATGTAAATTACTATTTAATAATTATTTTTATTATAAAAATTGAAAATAAGACTTAGTTTTATTTTATTTTTTTAATAAAATTTGATTTTAAGCCCCTTTTCCGACAATATGTTTTACAACAATAAACAAAATCAAATTCTTTTTTTCGACCCTCGTATATGAAAAAATTTTCATCGACCCTCGCATATTTCAAAATTCCATGTTTTTTCTTTTTTTTTTTTATCGAAACACTTCAGTAAAAGTTATAAAATGTTCATAATTTTTCAAAAACTTGCTTTTGAAAAAAAAATATCACTTGAAAATTTTTTGAGGTTTTTTTATTACCATGTTTTTACGCACTTTGACTGAAATTTCTCGAGAACTGTTGATCCGATTTTGAAACCTTATTTTTCGGCGAAAGCTAACACCCAAATGCATCAAATCCATATTTAAATCTATTTAAAATAATTTTTTTTGGAATACTTTTTTTTATCGAATACAGTTGTCGAAACTATAAACGCGTTTTTCTGGACTGACTGACACTGGACTGAAAAAAAATTGCCAAAAATCAATTTCTCATTTTCAAATGTTTCTGTTTCGGGCCATAAATGCATTCAAAGCTACAAATTTTTCGTTTTCCGTTTTATTTTGAGATAATGGTGACTCCCGGAAAGCTGCGAACCATCAACACACCTTTTTTAGAAGACCCAACCGACCAAAAGCTCGAGAGCGAAACTCAAAGCGAATGAAAAACGAACAAAATCTTCGTTTTCGAATTCGCCAGACATTCGTTTATGATACTTGTGTCGCTCAGTTTGTGGCAGGCAAACATTCGTACACAAATATTCGCTAAAACTAAACAAAATACGAATAATGTTCTTCGCGAAACTTTCGCTTGATGCGAACGTTCGCTTGTGTGTCGGGTGGGCATATACAAAAAACAGAGTTACAAAATCGTTTCCAGATTTCTTTCCACAAATCTTCACAGCTTATACATATCGTTATACATGGCTTTTAAAACTCTTATTTGCGATCCCTGTTAGAAATAGCCAGAATTTAATTCAAACTATAGCTTGTAAGGAAGCTTCTAGGCCAGTGTATATATCTCAGTCCCGCCTAGGGTCTTTTAAAAGAAAAATTTGTAAAGAAAGTTTGTGACACCTGAGGGTTACGGATCTTGGAATGTAATTTACCAAGAGATGTTGATAAAGGAAATAATTTACGGTCCCACTAACTTATTCCTAGGGATCCTCGTTTCCGATGTATAGACTACGGGGAATAGAGCGTTAAGGAATTCTCGACTCTAGTTAGTTAACGACGGCAAAAAAGCGGAAAGAAATCCTCGTCTCCGTTTAATTAACTACAATTAATGCAGCCGGTAGGGATCCTAGTCTACGTTTAGCTAACGGGAGCGGGATGTAGAATTATTTATTTTACCATTTCCATTAATTCCGTATTTTTAATACTTTTTTGAACTCTGTCTTATCAGAAATTTTGAACTTAATGGACTAAAAAAAAAATAGCTATATCTGGTGGGAAAATAGCCAAGTTGGCAACACTGTCCGATGGCACGAGTTGGTGCGCGCATGTACACACGATGCTCAACCCACTTCCCCTTCTACCACTCATTCTCCTCCTCCTCGCCCCCATTCATCCAGTCAGCAGCGTTAAAAGCTCCCACACGGGCATCACCGATTGTACATGTAGTTGTAGTTAGTGCACTGTGCAATGCTTTGGGAGTTGCCAGATGGTTAGGGGGAAATGGGAAATGCATTTGCTCTTACTATCGCTTTAAAAAACAAAAAAAAAAAAGAATGGTTATCTGGATAAATAAAAACAATATAGAGATAACAACAATTATTTTTCAACTTCTTGGTGTTTCCTTGGAATTGTATCTTTTTCGTGGAGCCCGAAACGAACGCACACATTAAAAGAGTTCCAAGAATACTCTGAAGTAAATCACACAAAATTTTGGGAAGAGCCAAGACAAGATGGCTGTCCGTGAAATATATAAAAACTATTTTACTTGGCTCGGACTCTAGAAATCAACAATATAAAACCAAAATATTGATTATACCAGTTACTCGTAGAGTAAAAAGGGTATACTAAAGTCGTGCATACCTATTAAACAGAAGAAGGAATATTTTCCGACCATAGAGCAACCAAATTTGAAATGTAGACTCCTATTGTCTGTATTTAAACTTAAATTTTTTATCTTACATTTAAAAATCGAATACTTTTCGGCTGTATTAAACATTTCTTCCCATGAGTAACGGGTCGTTCCATGTAAGAACAAGAAAGAAAGTCGTCCAAGCCCGACTATAACATACTCTGTACCCCAAAAGTTAGTATTTAATTTACCAGGGATGCAAACCCGTTCTGAACCGAACCAAACCAAACCGAAACCGAATTGCTATTTCATCTGATAAACCGAGCCGCTAACCGAACCGACCTCTTTTCGAAAATACTGAACCAAACCGAAAACCACAAAGAAAAACGGTTCGGTACAGTTCACTGACAAGTTTTAATACCAAAACCCTTACTTTCAAGCAATAAGACTAGTAATTTTGAGAATTTTAATCGTTTTTCTAAAATATGATTAATCAGACTTTCGCTTAAGTTAAGTTTCGAATAGATCCTTAGTGATGACGGATTGATGAAGTTCTTAAAATAATGTGTCAACCATTTGAAAACTTGTGAAACCGTACATCTCCTGCGATTGCTCTCCTACCTCTTGATATACCTGTCATCAGACTACATTTCTTCTTCGGAAGTTACTAATTGATTTGTGTGGGTATCCCGTTATCTCTACGGGACGATATTCTCAATATTCTGTAGTGCTGCTTCACCTTAATCCAACTTTAGCCAGGAAATTAAGGGTCTTAAGAAGCACGGTAATTTCACCGCATTGTTAGGCCAACACACCATTAGAAAGATCTTTAGAAAGGAAGATAAGACGCTTATATTAAACTCCTGGGGAAAACACCAGACGGATGAGGAAATTAAAAGCAATTATAGTGAACCACAAGGTCAAAAGGTTCCAAAAATTGATCCAAGAATGAAAAGGAAAGTATACCCTTGCTATCCTGACATGGTGACTGCAATCTGCCGTGCCACATGTACAAGTTGAGGAATAATAAACACCCAACTAGGCAGATACTGTGAGTAGAAGGATTAGCACACTGAGATGCGCTGACGAGGCGCAGATTCAACAAAAAGAACCTAGAACCCACAAAAATCCTGTCATTTGTTCATGAGGATTGGGCTCCTGGGAGACTTGTAAAATCAGGGCACAATAGAACAGGATTGGTCGTGGTGCGTTATTTCCTTGACAACAAATATATAAAGGATCACAGTACGTGTTCCTTTCGTTCGATTTGGCAATCCGACACTAAGTTTCCCTTCAGACCCTGATGGCATATGATGGTATTTGATGGTATTTGGACACTTACAGAGGGATTTTACAGCTATTCAAATGTTTTCTAGAAATGCAAGCTCCAAAAACCCTTTAATGAACCGAATCGGCAGTTAAAAAACTGTGTGAACCACTGAACCGAACCAGTCCCTATAACCTAACGGTTTGCATACCTGTAATTTACATTGTCATTTGTTTGTTTATGTGACAGATAATGCCTTCTAGATTCTAGAGACTGGTTCCCGAGAGCTGCGAGCAATGAGCGATTCCGAACCCTGACCCTGCGAGCTATGTAATCATTTAGTTGTGCTTGTTTGTTCTAGTTGTTTTGCTTACATGAGCTGTTTGAACTGAACTGTTAAAACGAATCGTACGAAATATTCCCAATGTCAAAAGCTGTTGAATCGATGAATCGTTAACTTAGATCAGAATCAAGCATGAACTGATTTTAAACTACTCGTGCAGGGCCTACACATTGATTAATAGCATAACCAAACTTCCCAATACATGGATTTAAACCAGAGATGGGCATGCACACATATCGTCACACTTTTCACACGCATACAAGCACAATTTGCGTGAGCCGCATTCGTGTTCTATAAATAGCTTTCAATGCTTATAGCGTACGTGTGATTTTGTGCAGTCGGACGCGGCAGAGGTCCTATGCACACGCTGCCTCGTGTGCATCGGAACGTCGCGACGCGCCCATCTCTGATTTAAACCAAGGCAAGTAGAGTATTGTGTTGCCAATTTGATACTTCACTTTTGTTTTATTTCCCTTTTAAAGTCGTAATATCACGAATTGGGTAATTGTTTCCATAAAGAATCAGAAGAAACATGTAAGGAAAATGTCTCTAGCAGCACATATATAGATCAGGGGTACCCAGAATGAGCTTACGGGCGCGTGAAAGCCAATACAAATACACAAAATACAACTCAAGCAAGAACAACCACAAGAAATAGAAGAAGAAGACCGATTTTTGTTTGTGTGTGTGTGTGTGTTTTCGTTTCTGTCTCGCTGACAACGCAAAGGCAACATTGTTGTTGCTTTTTAATTTGCCTGAGACATAGGAGCAGTGTTGCCAACGACTCTACACAAAAAAAAGGACGGTTGAACCCAGAAAAAAAGACAGAAAACGGACAGATTTTTTTATAAAGGATAAAAAAGCAGGACAAACAATGTTTTCTGATTTATATAATAAAGCTTTAATGAATATCAAAAAGTTTATAGTTGGCGACCTTTCTAAGTTGTAGAAATGTAGCTTAGACGGCTCGAGGTCAAATGAAATACACAGATGTGCATGCGGTTTTTCTGATATATTTCGGTTGCTTTTAAAATCGGACAATTATTTTACACGTCTGTACCGTCTGACGTGGAGTTTCGAATATCTTTATTTTCGTTTAATTCATATCGAGAGCTGTATTATAAGCATAAATTTCGTGTGCATATGATGCATTCGTTCCAATTAACCGAAGACATTGCTAGTGCCGCCTCCTGACGCCAAGCTGCTGATGTTGAAAGTGGCTGAAACGTAATTTTGTTTACCTGTGCGAAGGGCACTACATTTTGCATGCGTTCTATTGGTCAATCTTTGGATTTATACTGCAAAAACTGCATAGGAGAGAGAGAGAGAAAAGAGAATCACATATGATGTTGTTGTTGCAGGTCTGCACGCGCCAACAACAAAACCTTAGCTCGGAAAGAAAGAGAGGAAAGCACACATATGAAACTGTTTTAGCTTTTTATAATCTTATGGCCACGCGAATCGTATTCGCGCGGGCTATTCCTTTGCGCAAAGCAAAAACAAATGCGTGGCTTGCGGAATAGGCTTGGGCACCCCTGGTATAGATCCTTTACGGAAATGTGATATACCAAATGAAAAATATTGCGCCACAGATAATATATATATTTAATTTCAGTCCTTAGAAGGTTCTTCGACCACATAAAGTATATATATTCTTGATCAGCATGACGACATGAGTTAATATAGCCATTTCCGTCCGTTCGTCTGTTTCTATGCTATCTCCTCCGTCAGTTTAAAAGATATCTTAACCAAACTTTGCACTAAGTCTTTTAGTACAAACACGCTGCATGTTTGTCGGAATCGGCTAGATCGGATGACTATAGCATATAGCTGTCATAGGAACCATCGGACAAAAACTGAGTTTGGTGAGATAATTTTTTTGTTTTCAATGCAAACTTGCTTAAACCTCGTACTTATAAGTTTCTATAATTTCACCTAATTCCACCAAGTTTGCTGAAAATCGGTTAACTATATAGTATAGCTGCCATACAAAAGTTAAAAAGTAAAACTTTGTTGTTTTCAATGCAATCGCTACCAAACTTGTTACTAATCAATATTATTTGCTACCACACAATTCTGCCAAGTTTGATCCAAATCGGATAACTATAGCATATAGCTGCCATAGGAACGATCGGTCGAAAAAGTAATTCTAGTGAGAAAAACTTTTTTGTTTTCAATGATAGCGTCTTTATACTTTCCAGTTATGAATATTATCGGCTTCCACACAGTTTTGGTCAACATCTGATGAATATATCGTGTAGCTGCCATATTAAAAACCATCTGTTGCTGTGTTTGAGAAATAGTTCAGCTAAGAATGTTTGATGAAAATCATTGAAAAACCCCTATTTATTTAATTATACAAGCTGCAAGGGTATAAACTTTAGTCGAGTCGAAGTCCATTCCATAATCCTTGTTTGCAAACCAAGAACAAGTTTCTCTTAAGAGTTTTTAGCATAAATTCTTTAGAAATTGTTATTTAATAAATTTTTCTTTAGAATCCCTAATTAACAACATAAGTGTTTCGGTGAAAGCAAAGAACAAGAGCTATTCTGTTTAAAATCCCTGCGTTTCATTTCCCACCCATCTGGCAACTTTGTTGCTTGCGCTGCATTCCGCCCACCTACACACTCTCAGCCACAAGCAAACACTCACACACACACACACACACATACAGTAATTGCAAGTGAGAAGAGCGTTTGGAGGCAGAGCTCCAAAGCTGGTGCGCAGAGATTTGCTGCTGCTTTTGCCACACATTGTGACCATAATTTTGTCAGTTTGAGCGCAGCACTAGCCGGTGACGGGTGATGATGATAGTAATACGTAGTAACTAAAATCCCAGCGGGGAGAGCCGAAGCCGATAACTCTGTTGTAACCATCGACTGGAATTGGTCAAGTGTGGAAAGCCATAATAAAATCCATAAAGCACCCAAGTGATCAGCCAATCAAATAGAAAACATTTAACTTTTCCTAAAACACGACACACACACACGTTGTTGTGTCCAGTGTCCTCTGTCTGTGTTCCTGTCGTCTGGCTTCCGTTATATGAAAATCAATAATTCCGTGCTGTATAAGTTACGGCGAAAGGTGCGCGAACACGCTCGGGACTCGGCTCAGGCGTTCGGCTCTCGTGTTACTGCGTCGGGTGGGAGGCTCGGTGCACGAAACGTGATTGAAATTTTTGCACAAAAAGGAACAAGCGCTTACACGCTTAGCGTAGGCGGCAGCCGAGAGAGAGAGAGCGGGAGTGAGTGTGTGCGGTGTGCTCTCGCGTAAATCAGGAAGCAAAAATAACAAACAAAAATACAAAAGTGGGAGGCAGGATGGAATAAATAGAAACGACGTACAAAACGTAACAGCACAAAAAGTAGTGTAGTATGTAGTAATATTGTAGTTGAAAGAGGTATATGGAAGAGAGGCAAACGCATGCCGCAGTCGACGTCGCCATTGCCCTCTGCCAGCGTTGACGTTGTCGTCGTAGTAAGTTTTGCTTGCTGCCGCTGCCTTGCTCTGTTGTTGTGGGTGCAGGTCGCGTAAACACGCGAGTGTGCGTCGCTCTCTACATACATATGTATGTATGTATGTGAGTGTGTGTATTTGTAACGTGTGTGGAATGTAGGCACGAAAAAAAATCATGATAAAGTTTGTCAGGCACAAAAATCGCGAGAATTCATTAAAGGCATCGAAAAATTTTCTGCGTAAAAAGGTGCGATACGGAAAACTGAAATCTAAATTAAAAAATTTGATCGGAAATTGAAAATAAATTCCATTGCAGCGTGAATCGAATGACTCTGGCACCGAATCTGATGGTGAACTCCTCGATGTGGAAAACAAACGTCACTTAGACGTGGATATGGAAACTAGTGAGTATTACTAAAGCTATGATTTTCCAATTAGGGGAGGGAATAGCATTCCACAGTGTAAGAGTGAGAGAAATTAACTATTTTAGAAAGCTTTCATTCAGCAACAAACCGAACTAAATTGTTATTTTCGATTGGTCTCAAAGTGATTTCCGTAGAAGTCCCGCTGAAAGATTATTCAAAAATTACTTTTAATAAGTTTTTTTGATATGTTAACATTCTTCCAAATTTTATTTGCAAGAAATTTTAAGAATTTAAGGAATAATTTGACCAAGTTCTGTTCATCATAATTATTTTTAAATATTTTCAAGGCAGATTGAATTTGATAACAGTCAAGCCGGTTCGACGCACAGTAAATCATGATCGTACCATCGACCAAATTCTGTAACTTTTTAAACGATCAAAGTTTAGAAATCTTTTTATACACTTGGAAAGTGTTTTATAATTTTGCCCAGAAGTTTGCAACTCATATAAGAAATCATTTCCGAATACAAAGTATATATATTCTTGATCATGCTCAAGCTAAGTCGATTGAGCTTTGTCCGTCCGTCTGTCCGTGTGTTTCTACGCGAACTAGTCCCTCAGTTTTGATGCTATCAAGCTGAAATTTTGCACAGAGTCTTCTTTTTTCTGCACGCTGCTAATATGTCGGAACCGCCCGGATCGAAAGACTCTTTCTTGTACTTTCCATAGGAACGATCTGTCGAAAAATGGGTTTTAGTGATAAAACTTTTTTGTTTTCGACGTTAGCGTTCTTAAACTCGGTCATTATTAATGTTATATGTTTTCGGATGACTACATCTTATAGCTGTCATAGGTCCGAAAATGGGTCTTAGTAAGAAAAGCTTTTTTGTTTTCAATGCTAGCGTCATAAAACTCGGCCATTTTTAACATTATATGCTTTCAAACAGATTTGCAAATTTTGTTCAAGATCGGATGACTATATCTTATAGCTGACTTAGGACCGATCGGTCGGAAAATGGGTCTTAGTGAAAAAAACTTTTTTGTTTTTAAGTATTTCGTTCTTAAGGTCGTTGATTATTAATATTAAAAGATTTCAAACTAATTTGAAAAAGTTGATCAGCATCAAGTGTCTATATCTTATGGTTGCCATAGGAACGATCGGTCTTAGTAAGACATTTTTTTTTATTTTTAATGTTATCGTCCTTGAACTCGCTGATTACTAATTTTATATGCTTTTAAATAGATGCGCAAAATTTGGTCGAAATCGGATGGTTATATCTTAAGGCTGCCATAGGGCTGATCGTTCGGAAAATGAGTCTTAGTGAGAAAAACTTTTTTGTTTTCAATTTTATCGTTCTTAAATTCGGCGATTGTTAACTTGATATGATTTTAAAAAGATTCGCGAAATTCGTTCCAAATCCAGATGTTTATCTGTCGGAAAATGTTACCTTTCATCAAAAGCTAAGCTGCTGATTTTTTGTTCAAATCAGGGCTTAATCCCGAAACTAATTTCGGTTCCTGTACCGGTTCCGGTACGTCGCGAAATTAATGTTTCGGTTAAAGCTTCTATTTCGGTTTTCGATTAATTTCGGGTTTCGGTTTCGATACGGTACCCGGATTTTTATTTCGGTGTACCGGTACGTATCGGTATAAGTAAAGAAAAATGAAATTGTGAGATAAATCTAAATAATGTAATAAAACGAATCAAAATTCAACACAAAATTAATGGTTTCACGGTTAAAGTAAAATTAAATAGACTATTTCATATTCCGTAGTTAACATGTTAGAAATTATGCTTATATTATATATTTTAAGTTTTCGAATTTAACTTTGAATTTTATACGTCCACGTCTTATTTAACTAATATAGCGTTTTTGTGATTTGCTCGCAGTAAAATACATTCATTATATTCATTCTAAATTCATTATAAATTTTCCGCCAGAGAAAAGGCCTTCCACGCTAACCTGCGTAGCTGGAACAGAAAGCATGACTTTTGAAATCTCATAAAATTCTTGGAACTTTGTGAAGTTGACCACCAGTTAAGAATGTTTTCATAGTTTCGAACATGTTAAAGTGCGAGAAAAGTCTTAATGGAATCCAGTAGCTCCTTTGCTAGAGACGACAAATTTTTTATATTTCCAATTTGCAGTGTATCCAAATGAAATTAAAATCACCCAAAACAAGATTTTCGGCTTGAAGTTTATTTGTGGCCACCTCCGCTGTTTCTAATATGCGCACCATTTCGCGAACCGAGTCCCACACTTTCCGCTGCAGGTCCGCAAAGGTAAAACAACAAAGAAAGTCGGTCAAGCCCGACTATAATATACTCTGTACCCTTAATATCGCTGCTCGCATTTGCTCACGAGTTATACGCGCTCATCTCTAAGTTTCTCTCTCTCTCTCTCTACCTCTCTCTCTCACTAAGATTGCCTCTGTTGAAAGGAATGCAGTGGTTATGGGTGGGGGGTGGTGGGTGTTAACTGGCCGCTTTTTGCTCATAACTTGAGTATCATTCATCCGATCTTTATCATTCCTGCAGCAAATCGATAAATAATTTTGGAGATATGACGTTTTTCCAAATTGCGGGGGCGGGAGGGGGCGTGGCAAAAATTGAAAATGATCTGCAAGTATAAGAAATATATTATGTGTCCCATACATGTCAAACCTCTATCTCTTACCATCTCTGAGATCTGTGCGTTCATACAGACGGACAGACGGACATGGCTATATCGACTCGGATGTTGATGCTGGTCAAGAATATATATACTTTATAGGGTCGGAGATGATTCCTTCTGGCTGTTACATACTTTTGCACAAACTTAATATAATCTGTGTACCTTTGGTACAGAGTATAAAAACCGAAACTTGGTACCGACCAACGTTTCGGTTTCGTTTCGGTGCTATCGGTTCCATTAATAACGGTAAACAATTTTCGGTTCTCAAATAAAAATTTGTATAGGTTCCGGTTCCGGTACTTGATTTAAAACGGTTTATTTCGGTTAACGGTTCCGCTATTAAGCCCTGGTTCAAATATATTTAATATGATACCATTTCACAAAATGGTTGTCGAATGGGAGCCGTTCAAAGTTGATTTTTACTAAAATTGATGAAAAAAAAAAAAAAAAAAACTATATGCACAACTAGGAATGCAACAGCTGCCGGAATTTGTTTATTTATTTTCGACTACGGACTAGATTGCAATAAAAATTATAAAGAAATTTCCATTCGTTTACATAAAAAATTGAAAACAACCTTAAATATTGTGGGTATTTTAACGTTTGGCAACTTTGCGTTGAGAGTGCCAAAAAGTACCCGTCTGAATTTACTTGCATTCTTTGGAAATTGCACTATAGTTGTACGTATGCGCTTTTGCGCTAGAGCGCTATCTTTGTTTTTAAACTTTTGTTTTTAAAATGTTATGAGAGTAATAAATCTAGAAATAAGCTGACACGATTTTCTCTCATTTTCACTTTCTCGGTTTTTAGACCAAATTTCATCTCAAAATGTTTGCGAAAGCGAAAATGAAAGCATGGCTGATGGATAAGCAACTCGGTGAAAGTGGTCTAATTGACTATTGACAGTAGAAATCCCCCAACTCGAGGGCAGTCAAATTCTAAACCGGCTTGGGCGATAAACCATTTGACATATCATGACAATGGGTTTTTATATATATCTGGTAGCTACATATTTCTCTCTCACTTGTCTCTTTCTCTCTTGAGATAACAATAACAATTTAACGTAGTTTGCCGTTGCTTGTCCGGATTCTCAAGAGAGGCAGAGCAATAAAAGTTGTTAATACATTCCCATGTATTTCTAGTGTGTGCGCTGTGAGCGTACGACTGCCACTCGCAGACGAAATCAACATGCGCCGTAGGATAATGCAGAATCAATCACTTCGGCAGACAAGCACACAAAACACTCACAAAAATACCAATGATAAGGACTTTTAAAGAAAACTTTTCCCAGTCTCGGAAAGTTTGAATCTTAAAACAGACACTTGTGTCAAAAAGAACGAAAGGAATAAATTTAACTTTTCATCCTTAACTTTAACTTTCAACCCGCCTTTGACTTTTATTGCATTATTTGACCAGCGAAAAACTGAGAAAGTCTAACTAAAACATTGTACGCATCCTAAGAATGCACAAAAATTGGTGAAGTCGGTGACCTGCAATGCTCAAGGGAAGGTACTTTAAAGTTCTTCGAAGTGTGGATCATAATATTTTGTAAATATGAGAGAAAGTACAAATTTTATCGGAGTTGTAAACAGGAAATGGATCGATAGTGTATTAAGCGTACCGCTACCGCATTTTATTTAGAGCAAAAAATCAAGTTGTAAACCAATTCGGTCCAAACAGACCTTAAAAACCTAATCAAATTTTAAAAATTAACTAGCAAGACGATTTTGCTTATAACTATAAAGCTGCGTTAACACTTGTCATATATCTCTAAAGCAGTGGTATCCAAACTCACACTGCGCATTGCGCTTGTGTGCGTAGCAGCGAAACACGAAGTAAACATGTTGACATTTCAATAACCAAACGCACAAATGCCTTGTGAGAGAACAAAAAGCCGAACACCCGCAGAGCAAGCCGCCGAGCGTGCTGTTTATAGATCAGTGCCGGCCAAATAGAGAGGACAAAAAAGTGTGCTTATGTTGGTGAGAAAGAGAGCTTTCTCCAAACTACAGCCGTTTTACTTGCAATTCAATGTTCACAGATTCACACAATCATGAGTTCCGCTCGCGTTTGCGTAAAAACACGACTGACTTCGGCTCGTGGTAGCTATGGCTGGCCGGGTCTGTTATAGATTTATAGTATTCTCTCTCTCTCTCTCTCTCTCTATACGTGTGTCTGCTGCGACGCCGTCAGTATTATGAGTTCTTTTGGGACTAAAAGGACTCTCTGACGATAGTCTAATAGCAAAGAACATCAAGAACATCTCATACAAACAATTTTGTTGCCTGCTGGTGGTTTAAGCACTCGAGCCGAATCATAAAGATGGCGGCACGATCCGTTACAAAGAGACACGCAACGACATTTTCCGGAACCCGATCACGTTTAAGGTCAGCAATGAAATGTATGTTACAAAGGCAGCAAGGTGCAGCCTTTACGATATTAAATTATAATAAATTTCTGTTCACTGATTCCAAAAATTTGATTGTTTGTTGGAAAACCGAGTTCGTGTTCACTTGTCACCGTTAATCCTTAGATTCAACTAACATACTGACAGAGGGAACTAAAAACAAAGAGTTGCATTATAGGTTTTGTTGATTTATCTCCAAGATTGTGTTATCAATAATATTCGTCGAAACTTGCTTGATTTTGGATGTATTCATTATCCGAGTTTAGTTGAATTTAGAATATTCCAATATCAGAAATTAAAGAATTTGTATAAATGGCTTAAAACCGCTTTATAACCAACTCCCTCAGAATCAGTTCGTTCTGGTATTATTTGGGTCATATGAAATGGACCATGAACTGATCTCTTTTAGATTAAACCCAATCGGACTCGACCTTAGAAAAAAATTTCGTTTCAAAAATTGACATTTTCATTTCGATTGGTATTGGGGTCGGTGGATTATGTGAAGACGGAAGGGATATTAGCGAAAATCTAGTTCTTAAATTGCGATCAAATATTGCGCACACTTTTAAAAGCCGTGAAAGTGCA
Source organism: Lordiphosa magnipectinata (assembly GCA_037044535.1). Taxonomy (NCBI): domain Eukaryota; kingdom Metazoa; phylum Arthropoda; class Insecta; order Diptera; family Drosophilidae; genus Lordiphosa; species Lordiphosa magnipectinata. Next base: position 35,299 of record JBAMBO010001820.1, read on the forward strand.
CATCTTCTGAATTTCTGACAATTCCCCTTCAATTAATTTCGCGCTCTAATTCTTTTGCTTAGGTTTGAGTTCCTGCACGGATGCAAACTCACCAACAAACTCTACTGCATGCTCCTCCGAGTCATTTGCTGCCATTCCTGCTGCTGTTGCTGCTGCTGCAATGATGTGTCATCATCAGACAACGTCTGCATCATCCAGCGCCCATCTCATGTACGATCAGCATAGCTCCGAAGAGGAATTGGAAGTGATAAATGGGCCATCAGCAGTGGCGGCGGCAGCGGCGGCATCATCATCAGGTGGTGGAGCGACGGGTTCGTGTGCCTCGCGTCTATCGAATCGAGGATGTAACTCTTCGCTGGATACCGAAGCGCCCACCACATCGAACTCAAAACGTTCGAGCTCAACGCTAATGGTGGAGAATCGCAAACGTTCGCTGGCCCATAGTTCCGATGATGAGGTGAGTATTGATTGGTGTAATTCTTTAGTACTGCGGGACTCAACTCTAAAAAAAATTGATCATGAGTTAAATGTGTAAGAAGAATTTACTGTTGTGAGTTAATTTCCGTCATGAAAAAGTAGTTGTTGAACTGCAGTAGTTGGTTTCAACTATACTAAAGAAGATTGAAAGGCGGTTATGCTTGGTGCTTCTCCCAAAGGAAGACTATTTATGTGTTTCGGGACATCATTTGTGAATTCTGCTGCTTCAGTCTCTATCTTGCTAAGTTAAACCACACGCATCGGTTATCAAATCTTGAACGTTTTCTAATGTGGGCATTGCTATTATCGCTGACTTAATGGAAAGATCTGTATCAGGTCGCGAACGGAGCAAGCTCCTCTTAAATCACTAAGGCGTTTTTAGATAGTTTTCTTGCCGAATTCGATATAGATCGTATAGTCTTTGTCCTTGAACACACACCGCCGCCCTCGTTTTTCCGACTTTGCTGGTTGGGTTTCCAAAATTGGAGAATAGTTATTTCATTTATTTGCCCAAAAGAGATTACAAACGGAACTTCATTCAGATCGGCTAGAAAATAACAATTGGCCTTGAACTTGTGGGTTTTTACAAATTGTGTGTTGGTTGTGTTCCTTTTAGTTTGACACATAGAGCTTACAAATGGACTTTTATTCAGATCGGCTTAAAAATGAAGCTTGACCTAGAATCCACCACAGCACGCCATTTTCCGATCTTGTGGGTGGATTTTCCATAAATTGAGAATGATTCTTCCAGCTGAGAAACCGAATTTCATGAATTTTAGCCAATTTCTACCCTCGGATAGGATTTTCCAACATCGGAAAAGTGCAAGATTCGGTTCGCGCACCGATTCCTGTACTAATAGAATCCAAGGTTTTGGTTTGAATCTGGGTTCATAGGTTGTTAAATAGTTAACAGATTTTTGTCCTACTATTTGTTCAGGAAAACGCGTCCAGATTACCAAGCTATGAATGTAAGTCGTCGGGTGATGGAAATTAGACCGCGTGAATTAGGGCCACGGTCGGCGGTCTAACTTCATTCTGCCAAATTAATTTAGGCCGCTACCACAAAATGTAATTCACTTTTCAAAATGATTTTAATCCGCGATCACAAAATGAAATTAGACCGCACAGCCTTAATTTATTCTTCAACATGAATTTGGGCCGCGATCTCAGAATGAAATGAGACCGCGTGACCTTAATTCTTTTTACAAATGAAATAAGACCGCCCAAGGTTGTATGTAGTCTAAACTGATCCGAAGAATAACATTTTGTATTCTGATTCGCGGTCAAAAATTCATTCAAAATTAAAAATTTAATTAAAATTCATTTTGCAGAATTTATTTAAACCGAATTCATTCTGCTAAATGATATTTTAACGGGCGATCTTATTTTATTCGTTAAATGTATTAAGGCAGCGCTGTCTAATTTAATTCTGAGAACGCGGCCTTTATTCATTTTGAGGAATGAATTAAGACCGCGCGGTCTAATTTCATTTTGTGATCGCGGCCTTAATTCATCTAAATTCATTTTGTGGTCGCGGCCTAAATTCATTTTGCAGAATGAAATTGACCGCCATACATTCACGCGGTCTAATTTCACAGAGCCTAAGTCGTCAAGTCGACTGGACCACACTCATTGTTATCATTCATAGGTGTTCAAAAAAGTCTTTGAAAAGTGTTTGGTCTTTGAAATTTGGAAGCCTCACCTTTTAAGTACACACCTAACCAGCACTTTTTGAAATTTCTGATCATGATACTTTTGTCAGGAGAATATGGTACTCAAGCAGGGACTCTTCTTAAAGAGTCGTTTATAGCCCGGGCTTTCTGATCAGCTTTGACCCAATTTCGATTGGAAATATAATCATTTGCTAGTTTATTTCTAGTCGTATTTCAGTAAATCAATCAATTTTGAGCAGAGATTAAACCGAAACGAATAACTGATCGCTTTTTTTCGGTTAGGGTTCTATAACGGTTGTGGGATATGGGTTACGGTTATTAACCTTATTCTGTTTCGGGTTTCGGTTACGGTTATGGTTATTGGTTTAAAACAGGCATGCCCAAAAGCAGCTTACGACAGAGCACTTACCAATACTCACAAAAAAAAGCACCAATACCAAATTGTTGTTGGTCAGTTTGCTTGTGCGCGCAAACACCAATCAAAGAAGAGTACAAAACCGATGTTTGTTCTACGCGACGCACACACACGAAATCGTTTGCATGTGAGTCGTTTCGTTGGCATGTATTCGATCATTGATTTCCTATCTTCGGTGCAATTACAAAAACAAAACGTACTCAAAGAGCATACGATTGGGCATCGCTGGTTTAAATTATCACTTTGACAAATCATGCAGACGAAAAAAGGCCCCATTTGGAATTTCATTTATTCAGTATTAAATTCCGACTAGCGCGGAAGAATTCTAAACTGCCTTGACGACTAACTGAAGGGTATGGGCAGCACATCTCGCAGTATCAATAAAATTATTCACTGTGTACTTCCCCCTTTTAACCTATTGCGTCCGTTATCAGTGGAGTATACCAGTTTAGTCCCCGTCCCAGGTCGATTCAGAAGTTTTATGATAACGTCTTTAAGATGGATGGTCGTGCGATGCGAAAACATCTCTTCAGTTGCCAAAGTTGCAAAAAAAAAAATAAACATTTTTAAGTCGATATCACATTCTTACTAATGCATGACCGATCCATATGAGCCAAGCCATAAATTTTATGGGTAATCATATTCCCTTCGTTCTCGTTTTGAATGTCCTTTGCAAGAAGGCCTGTTTGGCGAATGACATCATTTCTAACATTTTGCAGGTTGATCATAATTATGATAATTGGGTTTAAGATTTTTCGAAAGCCAACGTCATTTACAACTGAAAATGGTCTACTATTCACTGAGCACATCAAAACGGAGGCTTCTTTAATTTCTGGTTGACTGAAGGGTGTAAGAAAACAATTCCCGGAAAATGCTGCTTTTTGATCGACGCACTTCAAAAATGTTAGTAGTGTCCCTAAGCAAATTTATCAAGAGTCAAAACACGAATAAAAATGTTTCATTCCTCACTTCCTTCCATCCATTGTCAAGATCACAGCTATATCGTCTCGAGTTACAGGCTACAACCTGACAAGCTGTCAAGATGACAGCGTGCCAGAAATATGTATATGGGATGCAGTAGAGCAGTGCTGTGGATCGAGTTTTCTAAAAATTGTACATCTAATCGAAATGTTTACTAGTAGAGGAAAAAGCAAAATTAACCCATATATGTATTTGTTTCTGTTTCGGTACTGATAACCGGTTATGTTAAGAAAGGTTCTTGGGTTACGATTATAAGAAAAATATTTTTTTCGGTTATGGTTACAGTTACATTTACAAATTTTAAAGTGTTTTTGGCGGTTAAAGGTTAGGGTTTTAATCTCTGATTTTGATTTTATCTGATGATTTCCGAGTCTTCTTTAAATCAGACATGAATTTAATCTCGTTAATCTACAAAAGAGCTTAAAAAGCACTCATCAGGGCGATTCTTGTTAAAATGATCTTCCAAATGCAAGTTGGGTAGATGAATTTCCCCGTTTTCAACTATACTTATGTTTTTCTTTCTTCTCGAAACGGCAATATGGATTGGATTTCTAAAAAGCATTTTGAATTATCAACTGAAGCGATTCTGTACTATACAATACGTTTTTTTTTGGTCATAATATTGAGCAGATAAGAAAAATCTTAAGAAATTTACTTAAATGATTGTTGAAACTGAACCATTTTTTGGTTACAGGTGGTTTGGTTCGGTTTCAGGTTCGGGGGTTCAAATATTTGAAAGGTTCGGTTCATGGTCCGGTTCGAGGAACCCGAAAATTCTGAACTAAACTGGTTGTTTTTGGGGTTCGGTTGTGGATCGGTTTACAGCCTTGATTTCAAATCAATCGGATATACTGGGGCTGATGTTCCAACATCGGAAAATCACATGTCGAACTATTTCGTATTTTGGTACACCTTTCCTTTTAAACAGAGTTTTAAGCAGGGCTGCAAACCGAACCGATTCGAACCCGGAATTCCGACTTTTTTTAAAACTGTGAAACGAACCTTAAACCAAACCAAAGTTCAGAAATTTGCTGAACCTGAATCGCTTCCGAACCCAAATTTTCGGTTCGGTACAAAAAGTTAAAGACATTCTGAACTCTTGCCAAAGGATTTTTAATTTCTAGAAATAAGTAATAATAGAATTAAGAGTCTTTGATGGTACAAATAGAGAACCGATTAAATCCAGCCTTTTAAAGATTTTGACAACTTATTAATGTAAACAACTTAAGGCTATTGCGTTAACTGTCTTATCAGTATCATGATGTCTCAGTTGATCAGGTCTTAAAATTTGTTTTATCTTATCAAAAGTACAGAAGTTCTCAATACTACAGTCGAACTTCTCTATTACGAGCTTCCGTACAACAAAGTTCTCTATATAACGAATTCGTTTCCTGAACACTGCAATTTCGTATTTCTTTCTCTATATAACGATTTTGTCTTTATAGCGTAGTTTTTATTGGTGCCGTTGAGACTCGCTATATGGAAGGTAGACTTTATTTTGAATATTAATCACATAAATTGGATTTCTATTAAATTTTGCGTAAAACTTGGCCCGAAACAAGGTTCGACTCAAAACCTTCCCCCATAAAACCTCAAACCTAAAATTTGCGAATATTAGCCATTGGCAAATTCTGGTTCGAACCCTCGAATCGGAGCTCCGAAAAAATGTATTGGGTTTACAGCCCTGGTTTTAAGTCAATTGGAGGAAAAATAGTTTTTTGGATGCAGAATTTTACGGAAGTTTTCAAAAACCTTGAGCGGATATTAGAACATTGGAAAATGAAATCACAAATTATTTCGCATACTATCCATAAAAACACCGTTTTGAAGCCTATCGAATGCAAAATTGTATTTGGCATGCAGAATTTGCTGGCCGAAAAAAAATTTCCCCAAAGGTGAAATCTACCCTTAATTTAATTTAATTTTTATTTCGGTTTTATCCCAATGCTACAGGTACATAAGTACCATAAACTAGTGCATCGGTCTCAAAAACAGAGAGATCACAATAGATAATAAAAATACAAAATATATAAAAAAAAAGAATGAAATTTAAAATACTTAAAATATAATCCTAACAAAACTAATGAAATACTAAACTTTTCTAAAACTTTTATAAAATCTATGTTTGTTTTTTGTGAGATTTAAAATGCGTTGCATTCCCAATAGTTTTAATATTATGCGGCAGGTTATTCCAGTAGCGGGCAGATTGAATGTAAAAGTGTTTTTCTGAGCTGGCCAGGTTTACACGCCGGCAAACTATGTTTTTCGTTCGTGTTGACACAGCATGTTGTATATTTTGAAATAAATAGTCAGGCTCTTTTGTCGTTAGAATCTTATGGACTAGTAATAAAGTACGGAGTCTGATCCACGACTCTAAATCTAGGCCAAGAATTTGTTTAGCAAAGTGCGAGATATGGTCTCTACGACCAAGATTAAAAACATATCTTACGATTGAATTAAAGGCCACCTTTAGCCTTTGCACACTGCTTGCGTCACTTATACCAAATATTTCCACACCATAAAATATAGTCGGGATGAGACATGTTTTGGCGACCAAAAGACTTAGATGAAGATGAATGAGTTTTTGAGTAAGCGACAGCTGCCTAACTAACCCGAATGATTTCCCGGACACTTTCGTAATGTGGTCGCTCCACGTTAGGGTATTTTTAAATTGGATTCCCAGGTTAGTGCTATCCTTAGCATATTCCAGTGGAACATTGTTTATGGTAAGCTTAGGGAGATCACAAACATTAAAAGCCTCCTTGTAAATTACCAAACATTTCGACTTTTTAGGATTTAGCCCCAATCCATTTGCTTTAGCCCATTCGCCAATTTCCACAAGATCCCTGTTACAGATTCTAACACACTCATGTATTTCACGTAACGGTCGACTTACATAAAGTTGTACATCATCGGCATACAAATGGACATCACAGCCTATCAGACAGTCAGAAAGGTCGTTGATACACACAGAGAAGAGTAAGGGCCCAAGAACTGAACCTTGAGGAACACCGCGAGTCAGTCGTAAGAAACATACAAGACCCCGAGACCACAGCTTGGTTTCTGTCCCGCAAATAGGACTTTATTAGACGCGTTGCAGTTGAGAAAAAATTGTACAGATTTTTAAGCTTGGTACTTAAGATATCGTCGTCAACTGTATCAAATGCCTTGCTGAAATCCAGTAAGGCTAATAATTTAACATTTTTATTGTCCGTCTGCCTTCGGATATCTTCTACTATCTTTAAAATAGCTGTCGTGCAGCTTCTGAACTTTTGATAACCAGATTGTAGTTGGCTTAACAAAGAATTGGTTGAGAGAAATGTCTGAATCTGTTTGGCCATTAGTTGTTCAAATACTTTTGCCAAAAAAGGAAGAATAGAGATTGGTCTGAACTCGTTTTCATCTTTTGGAATGGGTATAATTTTAGCAACTTTCCAACAATCAGGAAATACAGAGGTTGTGAAAATCGCATTAAATATATAGGTGATATGATCAAGAAGCATGGGAAGTAATATTTTCAAGAATTTTGGATTAACTTTGTCTAAGCCTTCCGCATTTGATTTCACTTTTAGGACACATTCAAGAACATCGTATGAATTTACACACTCAAAACTAAAACTACTATCACATAGGGGTAAAGCATTCAGGTACAAGTTTTGGGTTGCTGCAGGTACATTCAAATTTACAAATTTTGCATTGAGTTCCTCGACATCAAAGTCTGATTTTAATTGAGGCACACCACATCCTACACGGCAAACGGGCATACTTCCCCGAAGAAGCAAGTGTCCTTTCGAGGTTTTCCCACCCAAAAGGACTTTAATATGTGTCAGTCATCTGGCAGTCTGTTCAGACTGAGTAGAATACTTGGGAATTATGTCAGATTTCTCTGAACACTTATAGCATCAATCAACTGAACCTGGCTCTGACAGCTGTTCACTCATGTATGGCAGCAACTGATGCAAAATTCAATTAAAACATAATTTTTGCAGTTTATTTCATGATTAATTGCGGTCCATTTCAAAATTTGTAGCAATTTTTGGAGTAAAGAGTCCTCTGCATTCTAAAGACTTACCCTAAACTAGTCACAATCTTCACTTACATCATCTCTTTATTACTTATAGCTACGCAACTCCTTGGAGCCCATATTGACGCCCGTGAATTTTCGCACATCGCCGCCATTGGAGGCATTCAAGCCAAATCGTAGCCATATGATGTTCCGCTCCACAACGCCACTGATATTATCGGAGGCCCGATGTGGCATCGAAAATATTAAATTATGTGATAATAGTGTAAACGAGGAGAATGGTGGCAAAGTGTTGGCGGCAGTTGGTGGCGATGAGAACGAACCGAATAGCAGCAGCACCAGCAGCACAAGTGTGATCAAGGCCAGCTCCCTGAAGATGAGCAACAGCAGTCATCACATCTATCAGCCGCAGCCCAAATATAGTTTCCATTACAACAGCTCGCGCAGTAGTCCGGCCAGTACCACGGGCTTGGACAACATGGAGGTGCGTTCGGTTAGTCCACCAGCGAAATTATTCCATTGCGCCATTTCACCCAGGCGGCGTCCTAGCAATAATGCGGGAAATGCTGCCACAGCGGCTGCTGCAACCACAACGACACACAATGCTGCCCAGCGACCGCATAGGCCGTGTTTAGATTTTGATAAAATGCAGCAAGTGAGTCTCTAATGCTAAGGCAAATGGAGCAAATCAAAGACTTTTTATACAAACAACAACAACAAAACTGCAGAACCGAACAAGATCAAGCCCCCCTTCCCCCAAGAACAGCAAAAACAAGAAAGAAACAAAAAAAAAACCAAAATATCATCAAATCAAATTAAATAAAAAAAGAAAATTAATTCAAATTTTAAAGCAAGAAGAAACTTACAATAGAAGCAGCTATTTTTTCACCATTTTAAAGTCAGGTGGCAGGCAGTCAAAGGCAGTGTAAAGCAAGATTTAAGATTTAGATTGTAAACTGATTGTAAATATTGTATTTGTGTGGTTGAAAGAATTGGCTTTTTGGAACAAAATGGGCCGCAAAGTATTTTAATTTTTTTAGAAAACAAAAATATATATTACTTGGTGATGTATGTATGTAGTAGACACTGAAGACTCGAACCTTAAGAGACAAAACAAATTATATTTCTATATAACAAACAAAAATTGGATTAAACTGTGAGCGGTTTGTGGGAGCAGCAGCAGGAGAAGCAAAGCATAAAAAAATAGCGTAGCAAAACACTTGGGACGTATGTGAAGCAACAATAGCAAACTAATAAACACTTTTTGTATTGAAACAGCAGAAAACAACACACACCAAACACACACAGAAAATCAGTTGAAAACAATTTGTGTTTAATGTATTAAGAGGATTTCCATTTTATGAAACAGGGAAAAGCATTCAGTAGAATACCATTTTTTTGATGTACAATGTACAGGTCGATATGATATAGTCGGAATTTTTTAGAGATTTGCATCGGTTCGGTTAAGTGGCTGACAGTCCATTTAGAAGCTTAAATGTTTTGGTTTAATGATTCACTCCATATTTGTAAACAGAAAAGTTCCCGTTTTTGAATTTCCAAATTTTCCAACATTGAAATAACTTCAAAGTTCCAGCATTGTCTTGGCGAGCAAGAATGCTTTAGGTACTTTTAAAGAAATATAACGACTTCATCAGTATTTTCTGATATAAATCCCCAAATTTGCTTAAATCTGTGTCGTTGGTAGGCGCTTCTAATACAAACGAATCAGTTTCTTTTGTGAATTTTGGTTCGGCTTAGAACAGAGGTGCCCAAGCCCATTCCGTAAGCGGCGCATTCGTTGTTGTTTTACGCAAAGGGTTAGCAGGCGCGTGGGCATAAAGCAGGATTCCACAAAAAGAGAGGACAGAAAGTGTGTAAGTGAAGGATTGCCTTGTAACGCTGACTAACTCCGACTAACCTTCAGACATTTAGTGAGAAATGACTTCGGCAAGCATTCGGCTCTTATACGTGTGAATTACCGAATGCGTTCGGCCCTCAGGGGTTATGGCTGGGTAACTCTGAAGTGAAGCAACAACAAATTCGTATGTTGCTTTCAAATTTGCCAGAGATATAGGAGAGAGAGAGAGACACATATGCATGCGCAAAACCATGAACAAAATCCTCGCACGGTTAGACGATGTTGTTTGTGGCTTTGCGCGTGCATATGTGTCTCTTCTCTCTCTCCTATATCTCTGGCAAAGTCGAGGAGACACATATGCATGCGCAAAACCATTAACAAAATCTTCGCACGGAAAGACGATGTTGTTTGTGGATTTGCGCGTGCATATGTGTCGCTTCTCTCTCTCCTTTATCTCTGGCAAAGTCGAGGAGACACATATGCATGCGCAAAACCATTAACAAAATCTTCGCACGGAAAGACGATGTTGTTTGTGGATTTGCGCGTGCATATGTGTCGCTTCTCTCTCTCCTTTATCTCTGGCAAAGTCGAGGAGACACATATGCATGCGCAAAACCATGAACAAAATCCTCGCACGGTTAGACGATGTTGTTTGTGGCTTTGCGCGTGCATATGTGTCTCTTCTCTCTCTCCTATATCTCTGGCAAAGTCGAGGAGACACATATGCATGCGCAAAACCATTAACAAAATCTTCGCACGGAAAGACGATGTTGTTTGTGGATTTGCGCGTGCATATGTGTCTCTTCTCTCTCTCCTATATCTCTGGCAAAGTCGTGGAGACACATATGCATGCGCAAAACCATGAACAAAATCCTCTCACGGAAGACGATGTTGTTTGTGGCTTTGCGCGTGCATATGTGTCTCTTCTCTCTCTCCTATATCTCTGGCAAAGTCGAGGAGACACATATGCATGCGCAAAACCATTAGCAAAATCCTCGCACGGAAAGACGATGTTGCTTGTGGATTTGCGCGTGCATATGTGTCTCTTCTCTCTCTCCTATATCTCTGGCAAAGTCGTGGAGACACATATGCATGCGCAAAACCATGAACAAAATCCTCGCACGGAAAGACGATGTTGTTTGTGGCTTTGCGCGTGCATATGTGTCTCTTCTCTCTCTCCTATATCTCTGGCAAACTCGAACGCAACAATAATGTTGCTTATACGTCGTCAGCGTAGGTTACCGATTGGCCTTGTTCGCAGTGGCAGAACGCTTTTCGCTATTATAACAAAATCTGAGTTGTTACATTGGTGACAAGCTCTGGAACTGGTCCGCGAACCGAAACTTAGGCTTCTTAATGAAGGTTTGCAGCCTTTCACGTTCAAATTCGTCTCTCCTCTAAAGCTTTACGTTGAGAAATTGTTGCAATGTATATTTAATCAAAATACTAATCAACATTAGCTAAAACTTTTCCTCATCTTTCAAAATTTTTATCGTCTTTGAAGGCGATGCCAAATTCGACCTAATTTTCCTTGTTAGAAAAGAGATGCTGATCGGCCCAGAAATAGTGGTAGACATCCCAGTTCAGGGTTTCCAATTGGATTTCAAAGACCCTAACTAAATGTGGCCTAGCATTAGCATACTAAAAAAAACTTTGACGAGCCTTTTCCTTTAGCTTAAAGCTTAGCTCAAAATCACCAATGGGTGTAAAACTTCTTGGTGTAGCTCCCATATAATGGTGTAGTTGTTGGGAACAGACTATATTTTACAGCTCATACTAGACGTTGCCTTTCTTCCTTGAAAAATTGACAATTCTTAAAGCTTCGCAACCAAACCATTTCTTTCATATGCTTCCAATACCCATTGATGACTCTCAGCGATAGTTTTCTTAAAATGAAAGCAAAACATGTTGGCACAAATCGTTAGACTTAACCAGGGATTAAAACCGGTTTTGAACCGAACCAAACCATAATCGAACCGCTAATTTCGGCTGATAAACTGAACCCTAAACCACAAATCAAAACGGTTTAATACGGTTCATTTCACTGACAACTCTTAATACGTAAAGCGCTTTTCTTCGAATAATGATACTTGTAAATTTGGGAATTTAAATCGTTTTTCTACCTAAGTTTAATCCGTCCTTTGGGTAAATTAAGTTTCACCGATGGACGCTCTATAATGAAGACCAATCATAGACCGAATTGATTCTTAGCGATGCCGGATTGATGTAGCCTCTAAGTAATGCCGCACATCTCCTGCAATTGCCCACTGTCGTGCTTCTAATCTAACTTTAGCCAGAAGATTATATTTCTGTCGTTTCGAGAATCGATCTTATCCGACATATTGTTTCCTGTAATGCCCTGGTGGTAGACAGCCCAACCGAATAATGCAGTTTTCAAAGTGACGAAGCCTCAATATCCGACCATATACTTGAGAAATTAATATGAATTATTTTCAATTTCGAAAATGTGCGAAAGGTCATAAGTTAAAAGTGAACCACCGAACATAAACCACTGTTCAGTTGGCTCCAAAAACCATGTAAACTCCCATGTGTTTTGTAAATCCAACATATCCTTAAATAGTGTTTAGCGTTGAGTTATTAGTTAATTCTAAGCGAAAAGCTTCAAGTGACAATTACTTATATGATATTTTAAAATTGTTGGTTGAATGCTTAAAAAAACCAAAAGTTATTGAGCATTTCCATGACTAACTTAAACTAAAAGGACCCTTGTAATACTGTGGGCAAAAAATACCAACAAATTTGAATTAAAATTTTTTACTGGGATTCCGAGAGCGAAATTCACTAGGACGCGTATCTCAAATTTTAATAATTTTTTTGATGTGTAATTTTTTTGCAGAACCTAAAAATAAAAAACTGTCGGTTTTGTCGGAATCTCAAAAAAATGTTCGGTATTTTTTGTCTGTAAACGTGATAAGTTGGAATGTCTACGCTAAAGATGACTCAATAGGCATAGAGATAGACAAGAGAAAAATATATAAAGTTGTTGTTGCAATATTAGTTGATTTGTGCTATGTGTAAGCGCATATACGCGCTACTATCGCTATGCGCAAAGCAGTGGGCACGCCTGGTTTGAATGTTTAAACCAGCGGTGGGCAAGCCCTTGCTTCCATTGCTCCGAGATTTCCTTTTCGGCAATTGGCGACAGTCAGTCTCATAATAAACTGCGTCGTAATTAACTCGCTGCAAATTGTGAACAACAACAAAGTCAATGCGAATCGGAGCATGGTGCCTTCAAGACGCGAACACAGTCGGCGCACCAGCTGCATTTTGGGCGATCGAGACTCGCTGACAACGGTTGTTTTTTTTGTTGTTGGGCTTCTCCCAAACTGAAGTTTCATAACCACCGCTGGTTTAAACTGATCGTCTTAGTCCGCATTTACACGGTGAAGCAAACTTCTTAAAGTTCCTCATGAAGTTTTGTTTGTAAGGAAGAGGTGTAGGGGGGCAGTCGAAGCAGGCAAATCTTCTTGGCCTCGGCTGGTAATGGAGTTTTCGATAGTTTCTCTTTGCTAGGGTAGAGTTTTTAGCAATTTATGAATTGTCTCACAGCAGTTCAAGAAATTTAAAATGACTTGCACTTTATCCGCATCCTCGAAGTCTGAGATTCCGAAAACCCTTCTCGTGACTTCAATAGCAGCCTTAATTAATTTTACTGCTTTGTGACTCATTTTTAATATTGTTAAATAGCAGAAAGAAAAACCACGCTGGCGATTGCTTTCTATCGATAACTTGCCAAAAAAAAGGATTGCAATGGGAAAGTAATCGGAATATATGATGTAAATGTGGAGTTTTGAAAATGCTTCAAAACAAAATCGAAGAGAGCTTCATGAAGCAAACTTCACCGTGTAAACGCGGACTTACTCAGAGCCACTTTCATGTATCTCAATGTGAATTTTGGTTCGTTTTTTAAGAATTCAAGCGCGGTTTTTGTACGATCTGAATGTTTCGATCATTCTTAAACTGCTTAGATCTCTAAAACGGAGAATTACACGATGAAGTTTTCTCAGTAGACGAGAGAGACAAGTGATTCTATACACTTTTAAAATTGAATTCCCAAAAACAATTAATAAGCGTTAAAAGGTTTAAAAAATTTATATAAATGTGCCAAATATATGATGTTGCACATGCATGCTTCTTTAACAGCGCATTATTCGATTGGATTTTCTGCCAGCAGGGTATTAACGGCATCGATATATCAAATTGCTTCATAAAATTATTAATTATAATTAGTGTGAGTTGGCTGGCTTTAGGTCCGAAAAAGTTGCGTTTGTTCACAACTTGTAAGGAGAGGCAGTTGGCAATCATGCTTTCTTCATCGAAAAGCCTACTGAAGAGTCGTTAGGGATAACGATGAAACAGTTCTGTATAGGCAACCAGCTCTTTTTGGTTGTACAATGCATAAGTTGTTTACAAGTTGTGAACAAACGCAACTTTTTCGGACCTAGAGCCAGCCAACTCACACTAATTAAACATTAGAAAGGTCGCCAAATAAATTACATTATTAATTATATTGAAACGAAAAGACTATAGACCGTGCTTCTTACAAACGCTTAATATCGTAACAACAAATAATCTCATGACTAAAGTTGGATTAAGGTAAAGTAGCATGACAGAATATTGAGAGTATCTCATCGTACAATAAATGGGATACTTACACAAATCAATTAACAACTGTCAAGAAAGAAATGCAGTCCGAGGGCAATTGCTGAAGGCGTACGGAATCGCGTGTTTTAAAATGGTTGACAAGTCATTCTTAATGGCTAAAACAATTTGAAAGTTAATTTATCTTACGGGAACATTTAAAATTCCAAAATATACACGTGTTCCCCTTCGGACCTGGCACCATGAAAATTCACCAAAGAAGTAGTTCCCAAAACTGAAGGAATGCTTCTTTGGGAAGGTATTTAAGCATGGGTTTTTGTTGTTGCTTTCAACTTCGTGAATCGTTCGGGTTTCCCTTCGAATTTCTCTTTTTCAAAGAACGGTTACATAAGTACTTCCGTCGGAAGGGAATATTTCATGCATGCGACGTTCGCTGCTCAACAAATATGTGTATAACACGTTCTTTTGTCACCCATTTTGGATGACTGGAAAAACAGCATTCTAGACATATGGTTTTTTATGAAATATTTAAACAAAAATACTTATTTATATATAACTTTTTATTCCAATCAAATTTTGTATTTAATCAGATTAAATTATATCATTGAAAAGTTCGGGAAGTTTACTTAATCGTGTAAATTCGACTTACACATTTTAAGAAAAAAATCTCAACATCAACTTTTTTCAAAGTTTTTGTGTATGAAACCTTTAAGTTTAGCCGGCTCGATGTTACGTTATGTTTGCAAATAACTTTAAACAGGAATACACAACACTACAAAGGAGGCTGTTTGACCGTACAGCTGTTTCATGAACATACCTGTTCAATCTTTAGCGGTCTTTGCCTGACTACTGTCAGCTAACAGCTGTCTTCTTTTTGTAAATGTTTTACCTAGTTTTAGACAGAACTTAATGTCGACCAAAAGTCATTAACGTTAAATAGAATGTCGGTGAAAGTTTTACTCACGGAAGTGACTAGATTGAGATATCTTAATATAAATGGGCGAAGTTAAAACAGTTTAGAACCCATTTTAAGAATCAGAAATATAAAAAATTCGCTCCATTTTTCTCGAAAGCTTGAAAAACTTGAATCTTATTTGACAGTATTTTGATACTGAGCGAAGTACAAAACAGAAGAATTTCGTCATTAAGTACGGTAGCTCTGTGGGTTCCATTCTTCCTTGAGATTGATGAATCAATTTGGAATGAATATCAAAACCGAATTTCGAGAACTCACGTTCTTGGTCTTGAGCCGACTTTAATTGTACATCTTTTCTAATGAAACCAAACAATCAACTCTCATTACTAAAAGCTAGATTCGAACCTTTCTAAGCATGAATCTACTTTAGCATTCCCCCTACCTAATCGACAAAACAAAAAAAAATCTATTCATCTGAATGCCTTTCCTAAAATACTAAAACCAAAACGCTGCCATCAACAAAACTTTCGTAAATCAATACAAATTATACAGAAAACTCCTTAAGTTTTACCAAAAACCAACATTGATTAACATAAAATGAACGATTGATTGATGGACCTAGTAAAAAAAAAATCGCCACAAATCTCAAACTAATTGGCAAAAATTGAGTTTTTGCGAATGGATTAGTCAAAGCATATTTAACTTTTCTTTGTCAAACTAAAAAAAAAAAAAAAGAAAAAATTAAAACCAAAAATAAACCCATATTAAATTTAAAGAACCAAAAAACACAACAACAAAAAAACAACCAGTAAATGTGTGCAACCATAGCAAAAAGAAACATACATTTTTAAGTACCAAATATATATGAAAAAAACCAACAAAATGAAAAATATTCAACGTAAAAACTAATTTTAAATCAAAGCAAAATTTCAGTTTACTCCAAAACAAGAACGTAGAACTCGAAGCATACATACATATATATATATATATTTTTCCTCAATAACACACTCACCTCCTCCACAACCTACCAGCATCATAATCCACACCACCAAAACAAACAAACAAACAAACAAACAAAAAACCAACCAACACACAGCAAAGCCAGAGCAAAGCAGAAAGCCAAGCTGAATGAGCAGCAACAGGAGGATGTTGTACTAGGAATGGAATGGGGCAGGCAGTTTTCATAATTTTTAAATTATATATTTAATGTAAAAACAAAAACAAACAAAAATGAGAGAAGATAAATGGAAAATGATATCATGGACTGAGCGTACATTACAAGTGGAAGCATGGAAGAGAATAACTAGGATTTTAGTTTTTAAGTTTAAAGAAATTCTTGTGAAAATATTTGTAAATGGCTACAAAAAGGCTAAGAAATAAGAAGGAAAAGCACACACACACAAATTCTATTTATAGGAAATGTATGGCTGCGCGGCGTTTATGTTGAATGAAACAGGCAGAAAACCCAGTTGAGTTGTAAAACAAAACAAAACAAAAAATGAAAACAATTTAAAACAAAACAAATACAAAGATTTCATTGGGTCCCCACGGGGACACCTTGTGTTGTACATAGTTACATTAATAATAACAATATATATTTAATATATATATATATATTATACATACTTACTCATTAAAACCAGATGAAAGAACGGAAGAAAACAGAAACTTAAGAATTAAGTCGATGAACGGTACAAGTGCAACAAATAAGAGAGAAAACAAAAAAAAAACCAGTAAAATATTTGAAAGAAACAAAATGAAGATGAGAAAAACAAGTGAAAAATAATAAAGAAATGCTCTGCAATAGCAAAAAAAAAACACAAGAGGACTTTTATTTCTTTTCATGAAAGCAAATCAAAAATTTATGAATTTTTTAGGTAGAGAAAGAAATGTTTGTTCGAACCCGAGCTTGATACATACGGATGAAAGTGTAACATATTTTTCTTGAAAATTGTTAAGTATTTCATTTAATTAAATTTAAAGAAGTTTGAAAAATGTATTAGTTACATTATTTACACGAACACACTTATTCTCTCTCTCTATACGTGTGTCGGCTGCGACGCCGGCAAAATTATGAGTTCCTATCCCTTGGGATGGGCTTTTAGCATTTTGGACACTACTGGACTAAAAAATTTAATAAAGAGGTACGTTTTTCCAAAATTTGTTGGTACATCATGTTTTAATTCGTAAAAAAAACACAACGGGAAGCTTGAACAACTGGAAAACAGAGTTCGTAAGGAGAAAACCCGAAATACGAAGGCTGTCAGTCTGTCGGTCAAGCTCGACTATAACATACTCTGTACCCCAAAGGTTAGTAAATATATATCTGATCAATTTAAGTAAGTACCATAAACCACAAGAAACCATAAAGTGTGTGAAGTGCTGGCCATCGTCATTGTGGCCGGAGCTACCCATCATTATTATTTGATTTCCTTATAACTCGACTAACTGACACTCGATCTTAATCATTCCTTCGGCAAATCATTAAATAATACTGTGTACTAAATATGCGAAGAAGGTACTAACTATGCAGAAAACTGTGTGTTTTCATATGTATTTCAGCTATTTCATGCATATGGGCATTTCCACAGAAAAGTCCACCGAGACCAAAAAAGTGAAAAGTACTTAAAAGCACTATTTTTTATCATTTTTTCATGGGGAAATAATCAAAATGAACTAATATATCTAATCTTTTTTGTTGTCATAAAAATGCCTTTAGATTGCATTGATTTTTTGTCTCTAAACTATTTCTAAGGGTATAAAGAGTAAAAAAATAATACAGAGGACACCTTAAGAAACTATATGATTGCAATTAACTGTAAATTTCAGCTTTATATTATAACAAAAACAACATAAATATAATGAGGAAATTTAAGTAACGTAACGTCAGGTAACGTCACGTCAGATACTTATGCAAATAAAAAAAAATTTAGCAAACATTTTTAAATAAGATAACCTGGAAAATAAACTTGTATTATTTCAAATCATAATAAAAAAAATTTATACAAAAAGCTTTGCCCAATTTGCAGAATTTTGAATTTTTCCAAAACAAGTCAAAACCCACTTCCGTTTTATGTAACGTCACGCCAGCATATGCAATTGCTTATATCTTTAACTCCTTATGATCGATTGAGTGCTACTTAATTGCTACCCAAATATAGAACAATCATTTTAAAAATCCAAGATTTTCATATTTTTCAAAAAGATCTTTTCGTACGAACGTAACGTCACGTCAGTTTGGAAATGCCCATATGCACTCGAAATTATGCTGAAAATTTTCAGTAAATAATATTAAATTTATATAAAAAAGCCAAAACAATTTCTTTTCATTTATAAATAATAAAAAAATTGCTGGACAATTGCCAACAACACGCGGTGTTCCCAAGCGGTCCCCCATCTAAGTACTAACCGAGAACCGATGTATTCAGCGTGGTATGGTCGTTGGCAAAAGCCTCGCTGCTAAACGTTTATTTTGTGTGTCATTTTTGGCTGGCACTACAACAAGCATAGCCATTTCCAACACGCGTGTAAATAATTTTTGCTGACTTCTGGAAAAAAAATCATGATTGAGGTTCCGGAACTCATTTGGCCCATTCGTAGCCCAATTCATAATATTTTAATGTCATTCTCGCGAAGCTAATTGATATTAAGCAAATATGACTTTGGGGGAAATTGTTTGAAGCTGATTCAAATGCATTAAAATTTGTGAAAATAGAAGAGCCTTTAGGCTCTTCTATTCTAAAGTGCATAAAGCTTGTACACGGCGATTAAGTTTGAAAAATTTGTCCATCATTTGAGGAACAGTATTTTTTAAAGCCCAATTTAGACGCTTTTGGGTTTGCTGATGCTGCTCCCATGATTTTTTTAGGCTTCATTAATATGTATACTGTCGCATAAAACTCATAAATACAGATATTTTTGCTCGGTGTAACCTCCACAATTTTGCATCGTAAAGGCTGGACCAAAATGGCTGTTGGCCTGTGTAATATAGAAACCAAAAAAAAAACAAGAAAAATTCCTTTTTAAGGGCCGATTTCACAACTTCTACATAGCACTATCTGTCACATAAAATAACAAAACGAGAAGGCCAAGCTAACTTCGTCTGTGCCGAAGTTTTTATACCCTTGCAAATGCAAATGTCACAGTTTAAGAACGCTTACATAAAAATCAAAAAATTTTGTAACTAAAACCTATTTTCCGACAGATAAACGTCTGAAAAAAGTTTTTCTCACTAAGACTCAATTTCCGACCGATCGGCCCTATGGCAGCTTTAAGATATAGTCATTCGATTTTGACCAAAATTTGCAAATCTGTTTGAAAGTATATAATATTATTAATGACCGAGTTTAATCACGTTAACATTGGAAACAAAAAAGTTTTTCTCACTAAAACCCATTTTTCGACCGATGGTTCCTATGGCAGCTATAAGATATAGTCATCCGATTTTGACCAAAATTTTCAAATCTGTTTGAAAGTATATAATATTATTAATGACCGAGTTTAATCACGTTAACATTGGAAACAAAAAAGTTTTTCTCACTAAAACCCATTCTTCGACCTATGGTTCCTATGGCAGCCATAAGATATAGTCATTCGATATTGACCAAAATTTGCAAATCTGTTTGAAAGTATATAATATTATTAATGACCGAGTTTAATCACGTTAACATTGGAAACAAAAAAGTTTTTCTCACTAAAACCCATTTTTCGACCGATGGTTCCTATGGCAGCTATAAGATATAGTGATCCGATCCGGTCGGTTCCGACATATTAGCAGCGTGCAGTAAAAAGAAGACTCTGTGCAAAATTTCAGCTCGATAGCTTTAAAACTGAGAGACTAGTTTGCGTAGAAACAGACGGACAGACAGACGGACAGACAGACAGACAGACGGACGGACAAAGCTCAATGAACTCAGCTCGTCCCCCTGATCAAGAATATATATAGTTTATGGGGTCGGAAATGAATATTTCTATGCGTTGCAAACTTCTGGGCAATATTATAATACCCTTTGCAAGGGTATAAAAAAGGCAGAATATGCAAAAAACCTTTTTTTATGATATTACATAATGATTCTGTGCTTATCATTTTCTGATTTTGTTGCAAACCTGTTTGAACTTGTAAATCAACATCACCAAATCAACTTGTAATCATTTAAAATGCCGAAAATGAGTGATAAAAACTGTTTTTGCGTGCGTTGCTGCGCCCCCTTTAGAATTCTAAACACTATACGAAGAAGTGAAGCTTAGACAATTGCCATCTATCAAATCTTAATGATAATCTAAACTCATTAATTTTTTTTTTCAAATTTCACGAGTTTTTGGTCCGTTTGATCTTCACCTCCTATTTACCCGTCTTCGTGTCAATCTAAACTCATATAAAAATTTCGCAAATGTTAAAATTTCTTTAAACAGATTGACCGACACCTCCTATTTACCCGTCTTTAATTTCCAATTATTAAATCTTCATGATAATCTGAACTGATCATACAATTTTGTATATATCCAGATTTTGGGACCGCTTGATCTTGACCCGTCAATTTACCTGTCTACATTATAATCTAACTCAAGCAAAAGTTTTGTAAATTTCGCCACTTTTTGGACCGTTGTAGTTAACCATTTACGCGTTAACGATTGCCATCTATCACTTCTTAATGATTCCCAAAACTGATAAAAATTTTAAAATTTCCCGAAAAATTTAAACTCAAATAATAGTTTTGAAAGTTTCGCGATTTTTTTGACAGTTCGGTTTACACTTTCTATATTTAACCGTCTACTATTGCCGTCTATTAAGTATTCATAATAATCTTTGGTCATATGAAAAATTGGTTAACCGCTCGATCTACACCTCCTACCCACCCATACACCCGTCTACATTGCCATCCATAAAACATTCACAATAATATAATAGGACAAACGTAAAATTGGCAAATTTTGACCTGTTCAATCCACGCCTCTTATTTACCAAAGCCTGCGATTTCGTAAATACTCAAATGAAAATTTGATAAATTTCGCGGTTTTTGGTCTAAGCCTCTTATATACGCGTCTACAATTGCCATCTGTCCAACCTTCATAGTTATCTTATGTCCTTTGAAAATTTCACGATTGTATTTACCACTTGATCTACTCCTCCTATTTACCTGCCGGAAGGGTATTCTTTATGACAATCTAAACTCAAATGAGAATTTTTGAAATTTCGCTATTTTTTTTTAACCATTTGCTCCACATCTCCTTTATGTATCCGTGTAATCTTCCATAAAAGCTTCATAAAAATCTGAAATTAATGAACAATTTAGAAATTTCCCAATATTTTAGAACTTTCAAGGTATGTACAGTTTTCATTTGCTCGGTCTACAACTTTCATTTAACCGTCTATATTCTTATATTATTCTCTATAATAATCTGGAATCAAGAATTAGAATTTTTGTAAATTTCGCCATTTTTATAAATTTTTTATACAATTACATATTTTTTGCATATATTGAATATGCAGTTTTCAATGTAAAGTGGGCTATTAAATTAGTATAAATCCAAATTTTCAGCTCAATCAACCTTCATTTAAAAAAATGCATAAAATCCGATGTCTATTAATAAGCATCTATTAAAAATAAGCAAGGATGCTAGCCGGTTCAGATTCCTCGCGATTTTCGACAAAGATTCTTAAATTATTTACAAATCGTTTAAGTAAAACAGAAATAAGAACAATTAATTTTGGCATATCTCATTTCATATTTCCTTTAATTTATTTATGTACAAAACTTAAATTGGTATTTTTTTTTGTTATATTTTTTTTTTTTATAAATTTCATTATCGTGCTGCATCTTCTGTAAAAAAAAGCTAATACTATTTGGGGGTGAAGAAACCTTGGCACACTTCTTCAACATCATTCAACAACAAGGCTATAAGCCCAATATTTCCTGCTCAGATTCATCGCACATGGCATCAGACTTATGGGTATGGGTTGCAACTACATCATCTTCATCCTCGATTTGTTTCAATTTCGTTTTGTTCTCCTTTTTGCTGCGTTTCTCTGCCTTTCGTGCCGGATCGTGTATACGCGAATGTCGCTTCAAATCGCCCGAAACACGAAATGTTTTCTCGCAGGTGCTACACTTGTAGGGCCGTTCACCCGTATGCACTTTAATGTGTGTGAGTAGATATGAGCTGGCCCGAAAGGTTTTATCGCAATATTCGCAGGCATAGTTCCGTTCGCTGGTGTGGATTCGGCGGTGTAGCACCAGCGAGTAGCGTCGTGAGAAACTCTTGCCACAGAATTCACACATGTGGGCCTTGATATCAGTGTGGCGTGAGATGAGATGGTATTTGAGATCGCCCCATTGACGGAATTTGTAGTCACATTGCTCGCACTTAAAGGGTTTGACGCCAGAATCTGTGTGGGAGTAGATAGGAAAAAAAAAACAAGTATTGAGTCGAGCAATTATGCAGTGCAATCGGGATCAGACACATTACACCTGAAATCAAACTTACATAAACAGATAAGTTATGAGGATATCTACACAATCTAAATTAAGTTGCCAAATTTACATAAAGTGACAGAAAATTTAGAAACCAAGGTTTTGGGACCAAGTTAAATGTAATTAAATGGTCCGTTCGATTTAACTTACGCGTTCTTTCATGGGCATTGAGGGCACTCTGGGTGTAGAAGGAACGCTCACAGGTGCCACATTTATGCGTTCGCTGTTGATTATGTGTATATTGATGATATTTCAGGGCATTGTATGAATTGAAATCCCTTCCGCATTTGTCACAGAAATATTTCCTTCTCGATTTGCTCGAATCATCGCCCGTTAGTGTTTTATCAGTCTCCAAATGAAAGCTATCGTGGTTATCCTCATCGCCATCCTCATTAAGGGGCGAAGGCGGCCTGCTGTTTGGCATATCATCGTCCTCCTCCAATTTAAAGGAGTCATTTAGTTCAAGTGGAGAACGCTGCAAGTGCTCCAAGGAAGGGCCATCACGTAGAATAGCTGGAGACGGCTCAGGAGGCACCGAAGCTGGTGGTAATGGGGCTGGTGGTGGCGGGGTTATCAGCAAAGCCCTTTCGTTAATTTCATTTGCTGTCTGCGACAATTTCTCACGCTCTTTAAGAAAGTCCAAAGCTATTTGCTCCGTGTCATGGGTATGCTCTTTAAGTGAAGCTACTGGTGGTGGTTCAGCTGAGGCTGGTGGCGGTTCACCGGGCAGTAGCAGGCCCGAGAAGGCAATATCACTGAAATTGTTGTTAAACCAAGGCGCACGCATACCACTGGAGGTTAGTTCCAGATCCACCAGCTCATCACAGGTATCCTCAATGGATACCTTATCGACCACATTGCGTATACCTTCGAGCATATCTTCGGTATCACTGAACTCCACATCATCCACCACATGAGGCGGCATGGGGGTGGTTGTGGAGCTGGCAGGTTTGTCATTGACCTCTGCATGCATAACCAAATTGACGCCCGCATTGCTGACCACGCCCACATCATCAACATCATCCACATGGCTGATGTTGTGAAAGTTCTCAAAATTCAATTGTACATCATGGAACACCTGATCGAGTTTGGCCTGCTCCTGTTGCATCTAAGGAATAAAAAAGAATCAAAAATGAATCATAATACAAGTGCAAACTTCTACCTTATCCTGCGCTGTTAGACCACACATATCCAATGGTTCCTTCTGCTGTCCTCCACCCGCTACCTCACCCAATCTTTGCGGCAAAGTCGTGCGCTCATAGTGTACCTTCAAGTGTTCAAAGAAATCCAACTGCGTGTGCACTGAATAGCCACAAAGCTCACAGCTGTACAGCGAAGATGCTCCTCCTGCGACTTCCACATGTACATGCTGTTTATGCTGCTCTACCAAGTCGTTGGCCTCCAAGCAATTGCCCTTCAGTTTGCGAGAGATGCGCTTCTTGTGGGGCAACACTTTCCGTGCATTTGTGGCCGCATGCTGGGCATTGTAGCTCACAAACTCTTCGTCTATGGGCACGGTGGGCTCAATGGCCGACAGGGCAGGAAAGGCAGGTTGCGTGACTTGTTCCACCACCACCACTGGAGGAGTGGCTTCCACCACATCCACATGCTTGTTGACAAACTGGAAAATGGTGTTGTGGAAATTCAGCTCCGGTGTCAGTGCATCCTGTGTGCCATGACTGGCACTGGCTGATGAGCCAGTGCTGAGGTTGGTTGGTCCTTCTGCCTTGGGGAACACGCCCGTGTGATCTATCAGATCCATTATGAAATTGTTGGGATCCGGCAGTATAAGCTCCGAGGCCAGCAGCGTCTGAAATTAACAGTGGAGCAGTAGAGATTTTATTGCTTTTTGCCCTCCCTCCACTTGCTTCCACTTACGTGATCAATGAACTGCGCTGTGTCCACTTCTTTGCGCTCCATTTTGAGCACCTTCTGTCTTCGCTCCTTTCAATCCGCCGGTGGTTGCCGGAAAAACTTACCGCTTTTGGGATTCCTAGCCCCAAATCTTAAGGAAATCTGGAGGACGCCCGAAATTGTGTTATCGCAATGCATAAGGTGGCAACACTGCAATTGCATTAGTATGACCACTTTCGATACATTTGTCGGGGTAACCATGAGTGTTAACAGAGATGTTCTCTGTTAAGCCTAAACAGCGTCATTTGGGCGCTAAATTCAAATTTAAGGTAATCTGAATATTTAAAAGATTGCCTAAAATGTTTCTTAAGTAACAATTATAAAAATTAGCCTTATGTTTTGAGAAGGAAAATTGAGAGATTGAGAGAATCTCGACTCCGCCAATGGGGCTATGTAAACTCAAATATTTATTTAAAGTGGGAAAACTCATTGAATTTTAAAGTTTTATTTTCTATTCCCTATTAATGATCTTTTATCTTGGACTATAGTTTAATAAATAATAATAATTATAATGAAGGAACACATTAATCATTGTCTTAAAAAAAAACATTTCAGAACATACAATATGATTTTGGAACAATGCGATATTGATTTTAAATCGTCAGTCGGCAAAGAGAGATAATACATAAATAACTAATTTTAAGCGAACTCTGAAATTATTAGTTTTCTATATGATAATGCGCTTGTGAAGTAGTTAGCTAATTTTTTCCCCAGCCTTCGTCGTCTTCCCCATTTAATCTTGCAATTATTTTATCTTGTGTGAGTGACGTTTTTACAAAGAATCTAGAACGTATGTTTTTGCCTATAAAATGTTCTAAGTCCTCGCATTCCATTATGCTGCATAAGGTGCATTCATCTAGCATGTTTCGCAAATGTTTGTTTAATATCATAAGATCAGATCTTGCTTTAAAAATCCACATTATACTGTCCCATTTTTGCGATTTATTAAAGTAGCTCGGTCCTAGGCCATGGTCTAAATATCTATAGAACATATGCGCGCTACTCATAGATCTGCTTCACATAGTTTGGTGTTCGTGAGTTTCTAACCGCTTCTTAAGCACTTGTGTTTTGTTCAGCCACTCCATCCTAGTCAACGGTAAGTTCCAGTCCAAGTTGAAATTGATACTTAAATCGTTTTCGCCCATCCTATCCTTTTACTTAGCAGTATTTTTGAGAATTGGTTTGGTAGCCTGTTAGAATCGTATTCAAACATCGTTCTTTGTATATATCGAAGGTGTGGATCAAGCGTGATAATTTGAGCTGGAGTAATTCCGGTTTCCAGTTGAAATCACTAACATTTTCATGAACATTTTCTTGATGAAGAAACTTTGCAACCAGTCAACTTTGACTTTGAACCGATCTGCTGACGGCCTGGTACAGTTTCCATTTAGCTCCTAGTCCGACATCTTTGTTTTGAAAGAAGTTTTCTCACGTGGAGTTAATGCTAGCTTTGGCTGAGTTTGTTCTGTCCTGGATGTGTTTTTTAAAGGATAGTTTTGGCGTTAGAATAATTCCCAGATACTTAAATTATTATAGACTATATTACGATCTGATCACAAATGTTAAGATATCATTGAAATAGATGCTCTATATTAATAAGAGTTTCTTCTCACTGACTCCCACTGACTGATTCATTGGCAATGTACGCAAATCCTAAAAGGTAAGAGATGTAGTACGTTTATGCTTGCAAAAAACCTTGATTGCAGATCACAATTTTTTTTAAAAATGCAAGCATAAACACCAAATCATGGTTTTTTATACAGAAAAATCTGGCAACACTTCTTCTGAAGAGCAGCTGTTCTGTCAGCTAATTTTGTTTGGACCAAATTGAAGTTGCAATGAAACAGGGAATCCAATAGAAGCCACTGGACAGCAGAAGAAGCACTGAGCAAGTAATAACAAAGTTGCCGGCATATCCAGCACAGTTATGTGAAAAACATCCCTTGACGCATTGATCCCCCTATACGCATTGATTAAGTCATTCAGTAAGTTTATGTGTTTCAAAAGCCTGCTAGGTTCGGGATATCCGAAACTTGCTTTAAACAGTTTCTTTAGTGACTAACAGTGCAAATGCTACTCACTCCGAATGGGTCTTTTTTTGACTGCACGCTGCTAATATGTCGAAACCGCACGGATCGGATGACTACTTCTTGTAGCTGCCATAGAGACTATCGTTAAAAAAAATGGATTTTTGTGAGAAAAACTTTATTGTTTTCAATGTAAGCAACCCAAAAACTCGGCCATTATAAATATTATATGCTTTCAAACAGATTTGCAAACTTTGGTCAAAATCGGATGACTATATCTTATTGCTGGACCGATCAGTCGGAAAATGAGTCTTAGTGAATTTTTTGGTTTTCAATTTTATCTTTCTTAAACTCGGCTATTGTTATTTTGATATGTTTTCAAAGAGATTGTGATGTCGGATGAAGATGAAAGATGTCGCAAAATGGGTTTTAGTTACAAAAATGGTTAAACTCTGACATTTCAAAAACAGCATTTGCAAGGGTATAAAAACTTCGGCAATGACGAAGTTAGCTTGGCCTTCTCGTTTCTACTTAAGAACCGATACCGTAGCTGGGTCCAATTGAGTACAGGTACTAATTTAAAAAATGTGGTCGTATTCGAGCCAAAAATCAATTTTTTTCAAATATTTTAGATCGTTGTATTCAAACTATTAGACCGATATGAAAACAAAGTTGTACGCAATTATTGGAAATTCAATAACCTATCGATTAATTCTTTGCTTGACTGAAAAATTTTAAAAACTCATTCGATTTTATAGTTCAGCTCTTCAAACTACAATAAAAAATATCTAGTAAAAAAAGACTTATTTCATTTTCTTATTTTTGTAAACTAGTGTTATTGGAGCTTTAAAAAACTTAACTATATATTATAACTCATGATTAAAAAACTCAGCTAAGATTAAAAGGAAAATTTCTAGACATTCTGGCTTTAGAGGGTTTGAGGGTTTGCACCAGAGAACGGCTTCGTTCGATTGCGAAACGCTCACAAATTATTCAACACCCGAATGAACAGGCTTCGCGCTCTATTCATCAAACTTGCATACTCAACATGTTCGCAGCAGAGTTTTAGAGTGAGCGAAAATCATCTCGTATGTATAAACTCTTTCAAAGACGCATAGGCTATGAAAAAGAGAGAGATGGAAGAGTGAAACTTCTTGCTCAACGCGGTGGCCGGTCAACGCTGAGTTTTGTTCGATCGAACACATACACGTCCGATCAAAAAACTCTAGCTCAACCGCTAGATGCGATTGCCGGTATGAGCTAAATATATTTAACACTGAGTTCTGTTCGATGAATAAATATGAACATACGCGTTGTGAGTTGAATATATTCAGCTCTGAGTTTTGTTGATTGATTAAATGTGAGTAAGAGTTTTTGTGTATGAGCCAATCAGGAAAAAAGTGATTTTTGCAGTTCTCTGGTTTGCACCAAGCACAAAGTTGAAAAAATTATGAAAGCTGCAAAAAATGTATAAGAAGGACTTAAACAATTGCAGAGAACCGAGCTGAATCAAGAAATTATTTTATGATTTTCCACTGTCAAAGCGAAAGAGCGAAAAGAAACCGAGAGAGAAAACCTCTCTTTGGGTAAATGGATACACACAAGCGTGCGCGATGTCGCAGTGTGATGAGATTCTATTGCATTCGTGTTCAGTGCAAGGTCGTGATTTCGATTTCCAGCCCAGACTAGGCCAAGTTAAACCAAAAAATTTCATACTTCTTTGTTTTTCAGATACCTCAATTAAACCACATCTGATGGGCTTCGTTTTGAAGCTCATTAAGATGTCCTATGAAGTATGGGGAAAGAAAGTAATCAATCACGAGGATTATTAAAAAGTGGTAAATAAAGAGTTACATCCAGATACTGACACAGATATCTTCAATGTAGAATGATACTTGGCTTGGTACTAAATTAATTTGCAACAAGGACAGATCGCTACATTTTCCCTAGCCAAAAAACTATCTTTCTTCTTCTGCAAAAGTTTATTTGCTTTTAAAATTTGTCATGCTCTGCTCACATAAAGAAACTCTAACCCAAATATTGACTTTGCATATTTGAAAAATGAACAAATAAATTTATTTTTTCTTTGATATTTATTTTTATATAAAATTTCATACACTAAACCAAAAACAAACAACAAATTGTATGGCCAGCCCACAGAAATCAATGGACGAGCAGAAAGAATAAATAAACAGCAAGCAGGTAGCCTATAGGCGCATCCTCTCGGTCTTCCTGCATTATAAGCAGCTGTGGGCGTAACTAATTTTTGAACCAAAATCTATTTGCATTTTGCTAATGAAAAGATAATATTTATGTATAAAGAGTGAATTGAAAATATTGAAAAACCAAAGCAAAGAAAAAAACAAAAGTGAAGCAGAAAAGACAGGATTATGAAAATAGGGGAAAAATTAAATCTAGTGGGAAAATGTGGTGTGAAACAATCTACAAAAAACTAAGCTCTTCCTTGAGTTGTTTTCAAAAAATTTTCAACCGCCTTAACCCCAATGACTTCTTCCCTGTACTAAACATCAAAGTCCACTCACTTCATTCCATTTCCATTTTCCACTTTAAAAACTCCGCCCTCTACATAGGTGTTTCTTGATGGATTTGTGTTATTGTTATGATTCGTGTGAATATCCATGCGTAATTGCTTTGCCATTTCAACAACAAAAATTGTTCATCTAAACAAAATTGTACAATCTCGTTTCTATCTCTCCCACTTGAGCTTATTTATTTTTACACCCATCCCCACAAGCAGTTCGAGCACATCAAAAAGATCACAAAATATATTGTCTAATAATTGTTTATTAAACATTAAAGACTTTTGGGTGAAATATTAAGCAGCCGCTACTCGTTACCATTAAATGTCAAGAGGAGAGGAAAAGGTCTATAAAATTTTATGGGGATGCGGTGTTCCCCTCTCTCGAAAACCACAGCGGACGGCAACATATGGTCCAACCACTGAGCGAGTGCAATTTGTAGCGCTAAGCCCAGTGATCCGTTTACCATAAATATGTTGATATATCACAGTGCAGGATTAGCTTCCTGTTTGCAACCATATGGAGCTGATGATTGCCAGAGCGGGGCAATGGGGGGGATTATACAATATATGAAGTGTTAATTTGTCAATGATTTCTGGAATGTTTATGATGATGTTTGTTGTCCCACTGCATGTTATGCATGCACAAAATTGGTTCAGTATGAAGAGTTCCTAAAATAAGTATAGCATTCAGCTGGGATTTTTAGTTCAGCAGTTAATTAACACAAATTATGATTTCTGATGTCCATGCTGAGCTTAAGAGCCCTGCCACAAAACAAAATCAAGTAAGAAAGTCGGTCCAGCAGTACTGTAATAAGCTGTGTACTCTACAAACTTGTTAATGTGAGACCAAACTAACTGTGTGAAGTGATACTCATTGCTCTTGCGTCCGGCGCTCCAAGAACTATTTGTATTTTCGAACTTGTAGTATTTTTTATTTCTATTTCTAAAGTCCGAACAATCTTAATGCTTCGTTAATTTCCGAACTTTTTAAAATTAACTTTAAATGAAACGACATCGTAAGTTAACAAGTTACTC
This sequence comes from Lordiphosa magnipectinata, assembly GCA_037044535.1. Lineage (NCBI taxonomy): Eukaryota > Metazoa > Arthropoda > Insecta > Diptera > Drosophilidae > Lordiphosa > Lordiphosa magnipectinata. Next base: position 65,256 of record JBAMBO010001820.1, read on the forward strand.
AGGGGAAGAAATCTTTGGTAGATTTCCTTTTTAACAGAGCACTAAAATTAATATCAACTTATTAACATAATGTTAGCAGACAGCGCATATGACAAAAGTTTTTGCATTTAAGGAGCAGCATAAAAGTAGGCAACATATTTTTTTTTTATTAACGGCAGCCCGGTTGTGCTAAAGTCATGCAAATGCACTATAGGGAACTCATTTTTTCAAAGTGTTCAAAACTTAAATTTTTTTGGCATTAGTTCACAAATACATCAGTCTTCAATGTTACATAACAGAAATGATGATTTAACAGCACTCTGTTAAATGAGCAGCTGATGCTAATAGACTATTCAATGTTAAGTGTGTGTTTTTCTGAATTTTCTAAATTAATAAAAACAGAAAGAGTTTTGTCAAATATTTATGATGGAATCTAATCGTTGTGGTATGTACTATATGTGAGTATCTTTGATCTGTAGAAATCAATCGTAGTATCCTTGTAGTTGATGAAATTCCTGATTCATTTCACAAAAAAAATTTGTACAGAAAATTCAACTTTGCAAAGCACTACCAAATTTTCATTAGATTTGTTAGGGCTGTGACTTTTTGCATCTTGTAGAGCCATCAATTCTGCTTCCGTTTCACTATCTCAATCCGCATATTTGCGCATTTTTTGCAAAATTTCCTTATTTTATGACTCAATCTCATTTTTTCAAATGCCTTCTCGCTTGCCAAGTGGAATAAAGCGACGAGTCGATCTGCCAAAGAGGATGGTACTTTTGATTGCTTTTAAAAGGGGTTAGGCTCGTAAAAAAGGGGAAGCAGACCTCGCAGAAGTTCTTAAGTTGCTTGATTGCATAATGCCACACCCAATCAAGAACCCTTTGCGGTCTTCCGCCGACGATGCCTAGGCATTAATTTTGGATCAGGGACTTCCAAAAGACCAATATTGTGCAATTAGAGAGGACTGTAAGATCAAAAGATAGCGATATATATCCGATTTATAAGGAAGTGACTGAAAGTAAAAGCCATTGCAGACCATCAGGCATCGTTGTTTCTGATGCGAAAGCAAAAGTCAGTCTTCAAAACCTTCTAGACCACACTGCTGCTCGGATTGCAAGCTTGGAAGATGATGTTTTATTACATGTAATGAATGCTCAGGGCATAAATTTATTAACTCTAAGTTACGGCTTCGATGGCAGCACTGGTCAAGCAAACTACAATCAAGCATATTCCGACCAAAAAGACACGGATGCAGATTCAAGCTTATTCGCAACAACAGTTACACCATAGCGGATTATTGATCCCTCCGGTAACATTTTATGGAATAATCGAACTCCACTATCTATTAGATATTGTCGCCCCTTAAAGCTTGAGTTTATGAAAGAGACTCAACACTAAGAGAAAAATTCGGTATAGTGGATAAAATAAAGAACTTGCGATTCTGAAAACTTAAGGGCGTTCTAACCGTAACAAAATCTTACCAATCATGTCCAATTTGTGGATCAACTTCAAAAGATTTTCTTAATAACAAAAATTTTAAGTGCGAAAAATTCCTTCCTATTTATGATAATTTAAATTTTAAAATATGGATTAAGCCCATTGCACTGCCTTGCTGCGCGGCTACAAACTTAGTGTAAAAACGTTGAGAACAACAAGTCAAATTGATCAAATTGAAATTTATGAGACTAAAAATGCTATTCAAGGCATCTTTTGGGAGAAACTTTGTTTGAAGGTTGATAAACCAAAAGCAGGCGGATGTGGAAGCACAAATGATGGCAATACCGCCCGTCGAGCATTCAATGAATATAAAAAGTTTGCAGCTATAACTGGGATTGATGAGCAACTAATTTTATATCTCAGGACGATACTTATGACAAATTTGAAGAGCTTTGCTATAATACTGCTGAAATTGTTATTGAAAAGTATTTCTGGTTGCCAATGACGCCAACTCTTCACAAGATTTTAATTCATTCAAGACAGATTATGGAAAATACAGTTCTTCCAGTTGGTTATTTCGCAGAAGATGGTGCTGAGTCTCGGAACAAAATTTACAAGTCTGATAGACTGCATCATGCTAGAAAATCCACCAGGTCCAATAATTTAAAAGACGTTTTTCAGCGAGCTATGGATACATCAGATCCTTTAATTTCATCATTAAATCTGGAGAGGCGCATTTTAAAGCAAATATTCGCAATACGATTTGGAGAATGAAGAAAGCTTTGAAGATTTAACGGGTGATTATGTCTTTAGATTTCCATGTAACCTTGAAGTTGAAAATTTATCATTTTTTTTGAGGCGGCACCTTTTTCCAAATATAGCCCAACGGTATATATAACTTAAAGCAAAAAACTAGACCGAAAAATCTTGATTAGTTTTTAAATTATCAATTAATGTCTGACATTTGGGAAAATTTCTTATAGTGAAATGTATGTAAAAGCAAAGACCCTACCGCATCTCATATAAACTTTTTTTTTTTTTTTGGGATCCAATATCAGCTCCCAAGAAAAATCGTTTTTTCTTTCACATGCGTCATCTATAATTTCTATAAATCTTTGGTAAAAGGCAGAAGAAAGCATCTTCGGCTATATAAAGTATATATGGTATATACTTTATATATGGTTGATATAGCCATGTCCATCTGTCCGTCAAATTGGCATATAATTACCATAATAATAATTAATATTATGAATCATAGAACTTTTTAGCGGACTCAAGGTCAATAAGTTATGATTTTGTTCATAACATTTCTAAAACAAGACACGCACAACACCACAAAATAGGCAGTTTTATCGGTGATTGGTGATCGGTTAATTGGTGATATTTTTCGGTGATATTTCTGTTTAAGCGTTCGGTCACACGCTCTGGACATGTAAAGCAAAATGTTTAAAAGTTATTTTATTAAAGTTGATGCACAGAAATCGCAGTGCAAACTGTGCAATAAAGTTGTTGTCAACTCAACAAATATGAAGGCGCACTTAAAAGCAAAGCATAGAAATGCGTGGCTAAAATGTAGCCCATCTTTAAAAACGGTAAATTTTAGGCCGTCCGCACAAGGCTAGTTCGTCATCGTAGCAATTTCATGAACAAAACGACTAAAATTTAATGACGCTCTGATGTCGCACACTGAAATTGGAATCGTCATGCTGCACGCATGTTGTTCTCCCTTCAAACAAAAGTGTGCGACATCAAAGCGACATCAACTTTTAGACCTTTTGTACGTATAATATTTATGTATGTAATGATATTGACTATTGGGAATTGGTGGGAATTTTAATTTACCGATGTTTGCGCTAGGACGGGACCCTATTAAGTTCTGGATGGAAGAGAAAGACGCATTGCCAGTGCTTTCTGACTTGGCATTGTCATATCTTATTATACCGGGAAGCTTGGCATCGGCTATAAAAAGTGTGGTTTCTAACACCAGAGGCCGAATGACCGATGAGCACATAACTTAACGGGTCTTCCTATTGTCTTTGTCTAACGATTATTGGTAAAATCAGAAGGTCTTACATTTCGTAGATTTAACTGAATTAGTTTTTGGCTCTATTTTTAAAGATGATGAATTTAAAAAGTACACACTTCTTTCGTTCCATAAATTTAAATTCATGACAAAGTTTGCAGAACTTCTTATGTTATTAATGAAATAAGAAATAAATGTCTTTTGTTAATTTAATAAATATTCATTAATTCTATATTTTTAAGCGCAGTCAGAATGTTACGATCAATCATATTGCGCGTCAAATGACTCCTCAATTACCTCAATAGACCTGTTTATTGTTTAGAGCCGGGTTTTTATTGAAAAATATCGATTTTATCGATACACCAAAATATTTATATCGAAATTATACTTTTTCTATATCAGAAATAGATATTTTTGAAATATTCGACAACCCTAACACTAACACACCACAAAGGAGTCTGGTCGACTGTACAGCTGTTTCAAGAACCTCCCGGTTCTAACATCAGCAGGCTTTGCCTATCTTCGGCAAATCGGCAGAGGCCATCTCATGCTAGCATTGCTATGACTGTTTGGGAATTTCAAAGGCAGAACATGTAAAAAAACTGACAAGAACAGACAGCGCTAAATTGTCAGAAGACTTTGTGTATGTGTGTGAACCCATTTCGGTCATTCTGTATTAATGGGGGGAGTTCTTTCCCCTCATTTAACACACCTGGCATAAGTTAATCATTAGCAATCTGTCATTATAACTGACTCCTATCGCTGGATAAAACAATTATATGAGTTGTAAACTTGCGCTAGATTTATACTTGTGTTGCAGGAATAGGTAATACAACAAAATCGATATTGTTAAGTTCTTTACAATGATACTTTTTCAAAACCTTAAAGCTTAAGAAGATAAACATGGTAGAGAATCATTTATACTTTTATTTATCATTCTTAAAGCTTTTATTTATTAGTTCATTCTGAATATTACAAGGCTTACAAATATTGGAAATTGGCAAACTTGACATTTGTAGCAGATAATGTAGCCATAATTTTTTGCTGCGGTTCAGGATTGGGTTCAGGAAGAAAACATTGTTTTGCTCCGGTTCAGGTTTGGTTCGAACTTCCAAAAAATTCCGAAGTCTCCGAACTCCGAAACGGTTTGAAGCCCTGATTTTCAGTGCTTTACTCGTATTCTAGCTTATTTAGTTATTTGTTTTATATATATAAGCGTGAGCGATTTTCTCACACACTTGATGTAATTGCTACTGTATTAGCTGAAGTTCATAGCAAATACGGACTTAGACATAGCCAAAAATGTGGAACAGTGACAAACAATGCATCCAACTTCTGTTTTGTTATGTTTTTATACACAGAAAAAAATAATGATATAATCTGGGGCTCAATATTATATTTTTTCATATCAATAAAAAGCCGATATGACACACTTAACATTGACCTGTTCGAAAATATCAAAGTGAAATTTTCGACCATATAAAAATAATATTTTTTAATATAATATTTTTTAAGATCAAATTGATATTTTATAATTTAATTGTTAAACAAAGAAAAAAATGGATTGGAAATGTTACTTATTTATTTTTTACCTAATTACTACTATTTATTGTTTTATAGAAACAGAAAAAGAATGAATTTATAATTTTGACCAGGGATCGAACTCGGGACCATTTTTGCACGTTACAAATCGGAATGGCATCTTACCGCACTGCGCTATCGGGCATGGCTGAGAGCCAACTTATATATTTCTTTACATTGCTTGAAGTATCGATGTGAAACACTATTTGTCTCTTTTCCTTTATTTATTTTCTATACATCCCTTCCCCCTGTGAGAGTTTCGAAAATTAAATATCTATCTTTTTGACCTTTTCTAATATCATTTGACAAATTGATATTACTTATGGTTCAAAAGAAACTTTATGGTTTAGAAATGATATGAATAAATGAATTTTGACAAAATGTCAAATTAACCAGCGCAATCAAATTGATATGGATCTTATTTTATTTTCTGTGTACCCTTGCAGAGGGTATATTAAAATTGTCCAGATGTTTTCAACGCATAGAAGGAATCTCCGACCACATAAAGTTTATGTATTCTTGATCAGCATGACGAGCTGAGTTTTCATTTTACTAATCTAACAATTATGTTAGTTACCTGATCCAAATTAATTTGTCTTCCGTTCAATTTTCACTTCCCCATTTGCTTACACAAAACTATGTCAGCTCCTTTCAATTTTTCATGTACTCCAACTGGTGGCAACATCCCAGCCTTGATCACACCTCGTTGACATACAAAATGACAATATTTTGTGGCGGGGGGGAACAAAATCTTTTGGTCTTTTACCGCAACGCTGACGCCACACGTCACATCAGTGACACTTTCTCATTAACGCGGTCAAAAAAAATTGCTGACAGTCCCTAGTCGCGGGGCCAGCGGTAGCTCCAGGCGCCTAACTCCCGAGCTAATGTGTTGCCAGTGGAGCGCCGCCTTTGCCAGAGAAGTAGATGAGGGAAATACGATACAGTTGGATGCAGACGTAGATAGAAGGAGACGAAACACATGCGGCCGACGAGAAGTGAAGTGTTTAGGCGTGGACGTGGCTCGTCATGGCATCTCTATGTAGGAGTGTAGGCCGAGCCGACAATGTGTTTGAATGTCGGTTAATTACAAATAAAATAAAAAAAAAAGAGAAAAAACCCCGAAACGCACACAGACACTTGTCTCCAGGACTGACTCACTCAAATTTCATGAGGCTGGAGATGAAGGATGGAACATCAAAGGCCAAAGCGACTTGTATGTTTTCATTGCTTCAAATTGGAAAATGCCTTGGCATTGAAAATATTTGGTTATCATTGTGTAAATACTTGTAGTATGTGTAAGAGGGGCGGGGAGGGTGTACAAAATGATTTTTGTTGAGTGGAGTTTGCTAAGATACACTCGAAAAAAATTAGCCAGTAAGTAGTATCGGTGTCAATAGTACGGTAAGTACGAAAATACTTGACTCAAGTACAAAATTCTTATTTGAAGTAGACTTTTTTCAATCCCGAAATACTTCATTTTGGACTGTTAAGTGCATTTCGAACACTTTGAAAATCTTTTTGTTCATACATCTAGGTTGAAATGGTCTTAAGTACAGTCCGATTTACTCTTAAAATAAGTACAAAATATTCTTCATTGAAGTTAAATAAATTCTTAAGTCAACCCCAATACATTCTTGAAACAAAGAAAGGGTACACAAAACGGATACAGAATGTTTTTGGTTAAAGCCCATAAAATTCAAAAGCTATTTCCAATTTGTTCTTGAAACTATGTCCCTATTTTAAGTCAAATAAAGCTGGAAAAATCCAAAGAGAATAAGTTAAGCAAAGACTTAGATGGTATTACTGAAGGTCAGAAATCTACCCTTACTCCATGAGCAAAGTGTTGGTATCAGAAGGAAATTTTAAGAATTGCTCTTGATTCAAGAATATTAATAATTTGTTATTATTGAAAAGGGGTCAGAAATTGATACGAATTGAAAGTTAATAAGAATCTAGGGAGGGACGAACCCGCACTACGGTGTTGTTACCGAATCAGACGTGAAAGGATGGAGCTAAAATCACGAGAATAGTGTCTTACTATGTCTCGGAAGCGAACTATGGATGGACCAGAAATCGGGTCATGATGGCTACACTCGAGAGATTGCAAAAGTTTTATGGACGGCTAACCCTAAAATATATCGTGTAAGATTTTCATTAAATTACATAATAAAATTTTTGCTACCATAACAACTATCTTAACTTTGTTATTTGATGAAATTATGGTTATTGATGTGAAACAGCTTTTTTTTCGGTACGAATGATTTTAGTAGGAGTAAAATTTGATTTCAGCTTCACGTGACGCGTGACGGCATGCATATTTTGTGTTGGGAGGAGGGGAAAGAAAGAGTGTGGGAATAGTGTGAAATCAGTGTGGGAACAGTGTGGGAACAATGCAGCAGTGCTTATTTTCGTAAAAATTGGAAGTCTATTTCGTACTTAATCCAAGAAATCTTATACTTGAATTAGGAACAAATTTTAAAAAACCAATTTTAGTACAAAACAACAAAATTTTATATAGAAAACGGTAAAAAAAAATCCATGCCGTTTTACTAGAATTCTGACAAACATTTTTTTCCGTATGTTCTTTCTTTTTAATTTTTTTATTTTTGGGGGAGTTTTGGATTAAAATGGGAGTTTAGTGTAATATTCACATTTTACTATCAGAGAACTGCAAAGATCACTTTTGTCTTGATTGCACAATACACAAAAATGAATACCCTGATTTAGTCAAACAACAAATATCAGCATCATACCGGCAAACGCATCGAGCGGTTGGATTTGAGTCGACTGATCAAAAATGTTTGTTTACTTTTAATCAGCGAACAAAACTCAGCGTTGAATAAAAACAGCGTTATACTGGCAAACGCATCGTACGTTTGAGCGAGAGTCTGCTGATTGAACTGTTGTCTGTTGTGCTCATCAACATAAGTACATTTTTGTTTTCTCTTCATTTGGTTGGCCCCGCTTAAAACGCAGGAGCAAGCTATCTTTTTCTCTCTCTCTCTTTCTTTTCCATCTCTTTCCACAGTGCTGTCTTAGTCCATGCAAATACTCATAGTAGGTGAATAGGAATGAAGACGAACATGGTTATAATCAGAGCACCAAAAAGTTTTGATTAGTTTTATTGAATAAAAATCAATAGCGAACACACACAAGTTCGATGTAAATTTCATCGGTTGAGCGCAGATCAAGTTTATTCGGGTTTTGATTAACGTATGATCGTTTTGCAATCAAACGAAGCCGTTCTCTGATACCTACCTAGGTAGTTCCTACTTATTACTACTATTGTCTATATTCCATTTATTATCTTTAAAACGAATCGGAATATATTCAAGTATCTGAGTAGAATGTGTAAAATATCTTAAAATTGATATATGTACTTATATACTTGATACATTCGGAAAAGTCTTAAGTCCAGAACATTGCTATGGAAAAATGGGCATAACATACAAATTTTGTACTTAGATCAAATATTTTTTACCAGAGATTAAAAACGTAACCAAAACCGTAACCCTTAACCGCTAATAATACTTTAAAACTTGTAACCGAAACTGTAACCGTAAAAAATGTCTTATACCCGTAAAACTATAACCTTTATTAACATAACTGGTTATCAGTACCGAAACAGAAACAAATATGTCGGTTAATTTCGGTTTTTTAATCTACTAATAAAAATTTCGATGGTAAAAATTTCGATATGTATTTATTCACAAACATTGGCTGCTTATTTATTTTTCGCATTGTTGCTAATGGACACAAAGCAAAGTGAGCGAACGAGAAAGAGACAAAGCAGCTAACCAAAAACTTTACCTTCCTCACCTTTTCTTATATTTGTTACACTGCCAATTTGTTTGGATGAAAAAGTAAGTATTCACACTTGTTGTTGTTTACGCGATCACATTTTTCATGTTACTCTCTTCCTCTGAATGTGAATGAAAAAGAAAGACTTAAGCGTGCTTATATATGTATATGTGTGTAAGAGAAAAATGTTTCTGGCACGCCGTCATCTCGACAGCTTGGCGCCGATAACTTAACAAGTTCCGCTGTTATCTTGAAAGTGGATGGAAAAGCGGAATGAACAATTTTTATTCGCGTTTCGATTTGCATGTGGACACTACTATTACCCTAACATTTTTCGATTAAAAAAAAATCGTTTTTAGGAATTGTTTGCTTTTTATATAAAAATAAATTAAAATATAAATAAATAAATGATGAGCAATGTAGAAAAAACTTTAAGTAAGAGCAGTAACTGAATACATACATGCAGAGCATGGAAAGATTTGTTTGTGAAATAAAGTGTACATGTGTTTAGGCTGTGTGTTGTTGGTTTTCCTTAGCATGCAAACATTAACTTTGCCAGTTGTTGTGGCTTTTCCGTATCAATCAGTCTCACTTTGTCGTATGTATGCATGCTTAGGCTAAATGAAATGGAGCATGTTTTTCCCAGTTTGATTGTTGTTGCGCTGATATTTGACAGAAAAGATCCATCAATAACCGTAACCGTGACCCGAAACAGAATAAGGTAAGTATTGCAATATATATATTTAAGAATATTCTTGCAAGAACAGAATGAAGAACAAGATAAGAAATAATGGTTTTATATCGAAAAAGTAATATACCTCCACACCACAACCGTAATATAACCGTAACCGGAAAAAAGCGATCGGCCCAAACAGTAACCGTAACCCTAACCTTTATTCATTTCGTATTTATACCCTTGCCGAGGGTATATTAAAATTGTTTGTAACGCATAGAAGAAAGCATCTCCGACCACATAAAGTATATATTTTCTTGATCAGCATGACAAGCTGAGTTCATATAGCCATGTCCGTCTGTCCGTCCGTCTATTTCTAATTCAGTTTTAAAGCTATCTTAACCAAACTTTGCACGAAGGCTTTTGGTGCAAATACGCTGCAAATCGGATCGGAGGACTATATCATATAGCTGCCATAGGAACTATCGGTCGAAAAAGTAGTTTTACTTAGAAAAACTATTTTGTCTTCAACGCAAACGTGGCCAAACCTCGTATTTCTAAGTTTTCCGTGCTTTTACGTAATTCCACCAAGTTTTATGAAAATCGGTCAACGATATAGTATAGCTGCCATATAAAAGATATGTCTGAAAAAAGTCTTAGTAGAAAAAACTTTTTTGTTTTCAATGCTATAGCTCCCAATTATGTTACTGATCAATATTATATGCTACCACACAATTCTACCAAGTTTGACTCAAATCGGATGACTATAGCATATAGCTGCCATAGGAACTATCGGTCGAAAAAAAAAAGTTTTAGTAAGAAAAACTTTTTTGTTTTCAATGGTAGCGTCTTTATAACTTCCAGTTGTGAATATTATCAGTTTCCACACAACTTTGGGGAGTTTGGTCAAAATCGGATGAATATATCGTAAAGTTTCCACACAACTTTGGGGAGTTTGGTCGAAATCGGATGAATATATCGTAAAGCTGCCATATAACAAACTGACAAGCAAATGCTCAAAGTAGTGGCGCCATCAAGTTCCAAAGGTATGTAAACTTCGGTCAAGCCGAAGTTAGCTTTTCTCTATTTTTAATCTCTGTAAGAAGTAATTTTTCGATATAAAAACATTATTTCTTATCTTCTTCTTCATTCTGCAACAGTCAACATCAACTGTAACTGGCTCTGGCAGTCGTTAACACATGTATGGAAGCAACTGACTTACTTACATTTTGGATAAATCGAGTTTGAACTACTATCAGTTAGATCGTTGAAGTATTCTACTTCACTTTTGCTTACTTCAGTACATTATTTTCTTTGCGTGTAAACATTTGAAAGAAGTTTCTGCTGTGCAATCTAAAGACAACTAGGTCCTCAGGTGTTATTTAGAGTCATCAAACGATGAGTATTTAGGAAATGAAAGCTGCTTTTGTTTTGTACCAACATTTCTATAGCCTGCAGGGATAAAATCCTTAGGACGGCAGCAGAGATCGGAAGGTTAGTGTTAAATGCCAACGATTTGCACCAGCAGTGCACCGGAGGGAGCTGCTGCTAGAGAGTGATCCACAGCATGAGATGAAAATGAGAGATAAAGGACATGGCCGTGCCCTGCCCTAGCGCTGTGGGATGCACTGTTGACAAACCCGACGACAGCAAACAGGCCAAACACAAAAATTCAGCTGCTTCAATCTGTGCGTGTCCTTGAGTTCCGTTCGGTGGGATGTGTCCTTGGCTCTGTGCTGATGTGGCCAAAGTAAATGACATATTTTGGCCTCTCCTGGTTAACCGTGTGCTCATGCAACTTATTTTTGTCATTGAACGCAAATTTGTGGCCATATCATTGACCTTGCCGGACTTGGAGGTGAGCGAGGGAAAGGATCCCGTCGCGTTCTTTGGTCACAGTCGCCGCCACCGCTGATATGGCAAATATCAACTACAACTAAATGCTTGTTTCACAATTTTCATGTTTCTGTTCTTTCACGGCTCACTGGAAACAATCAGCCTAATGGGGCACCACAAAATCACAAGAAATAAAATAAAACTCAAATAATTGAAAACACAACAACAAAAAAAAAAAAACCTCTTGTGTTGGTCAAATTCATTTCCACTTGATTACTTGCAAAGCGAAAATCTGTGCATAAAGTGAAAATCATTTAAACGGAATTAATGTTGGAACAAAACATGTGAAAACTATCGGCTACACAAATCAGTTGGCAGTTATGGGTATTGTTGGGCAAATGGTATGGGGTATGCCTACATGTATGCACAAATGAGGCCAAGGGTTGGGGGGTGAAGCACAAATGTTGGAATAAATATTTTATTTTTTTTTATTGGATCGGCAAAAAGGTAGAGCAGAAAAGCTCCAAAAAGGTCCAAAAATTGAGTTTGCTGTTATTTGATCGATGACAGTACAAGAAACATGAGTTCCTTTTCACCTTCTTAGCTTACTTTTCTACAATTTTCACTACTAACCCCCATATTGTGCATTTTTTGTAGCAACATTTTCCCTGGAAATCTGATTACCCTCGCCACTTTTACGCCGCCGCATTGCACTTAGGCCAGAGGCTCGTAAGGAAAGTGGCACGAGACATCTTACATACTTATGTGTGCCTGTCTTTTTGTCTGTGTGTTTGTGTGTGTGCATAAAAAACTATACGAAACACCGCGCGTGCCCAGATCCCGCACATCCTTTGGCCCAGGACACGAACTAAGAGGACAAGCACGTGACAATTGCGTCAACAGATTTTTCGCTGAGATGAGCAGAAAATTATGAAAAACGTGAGCAGAGAATAGTCACAAGGGGGGGAGGGAGGAGGGCCAGACAACTTTTTTGTATTTGTTGTTGACAATATTTATGCAGCAGCAGCAGCAACAGCAGACCACCCCATTACCACCTTCTCCACCGCCATTTGCTGTTTGTTTGTACGTTTTGTTGGATTTTGCAGCTTTTGTTTCATAATTTGGACCCCGCCGCTAGCAACAAACTTGACAAAGAAAAAGGGAAATTTTCTTTTTTTTTTTTATAGAAAAAATAGCGGAAAGATAGCTCCAGTCCAACGAAGTTGATGTACCCTTACAGGTCTTAAGCTATATGACCAGGTTTCCGTGCCAGCTTTCTCCAGACATGACTTAATTGTCTTGACCTACAACATAATTCTAGACCATAGTAGCCATAAGATAGAGTAAAGAGACTTTAATAACATTAACTACTCAGACCTTGAGACTGATATCCTACTCTGTGACTGGTCATTGATTTATAAATCCCCGACAGCAGATGTCCAGCTTGAGATTATGCACAGCTATTTGACCCGTCTGTTTGATAAATTTATTAAACTCAAGACTAAAATAATAAAGCCTTCTGTGAACCATACAAATGAAATAAAAAGACTCATTATCCAAAGAAATTTTTGTATAACAGGTGGAAGCGATATAAAACAAATGACTTACTAACGAAATACAGAAGGCTAAGAGGTAGGGTAAGAACTTCAATATATAATGCTAAGCGTGAGTATTATAATATAAAGTTTACGGGAGCTATATCGTCTGGAAAAACTTGGAAAGAGCTTAAAAAGTGTGGAGTCTTTTCTAAAAAGTCTGAGCCAAGCATAAATATTGATGTAAATAGCCTAAATGATCAATTCGTTCAAACTCAAGTACCTGATGCACCATGCAATTCGTATCTGAGTGCTCTACCTATCTGTGATAATAGCTTTAGTTTTGTAAATGTTAGTCCTTGTGATGTTTTAAAAAGCATTCTTAGGGTGAAGTCCAATGCAGCCGGTTTTGACAATATTAGTCCAAAGTTTGTTAAACTACTTCTTCCATTCTTATTAGATCACCTAACGCACATCTTTAATACTATAATTATGACTTCATCTTTTCCCGAAATGTGGAAGCGAGCCAAAATCCTCCCAATTCCAAAAACCAATGGGCAATTCAGACCCATATCGACTCTTCCGTTTCTATCAAAAGTATTCGAGCATTTAATGGCAATTCAAGTTCAGACATATCTCAGCCTTAATAAATATTGTTGAGGAGATTCGTGAGCAGTTGGATGACAGTAAAGTTACATATTTAACACTTCTCGATCACAGTAAAGCTTTTGATACTGTCAATCACGATATACTGTGTACCAAGCTGAGCAATATTTATAATTTCTCGGAAACTGCGATAAAACTGCTAAAATCATATGTAGCAAATCGATCCCAAGCAGTTGTCTCTGGCTCATCTATTTCCCAATTCAAGGTTCTAACACGTGGCGTTCCCCAAGGATCTGTGTTAGGACCTCTCTTGTTTTCTGTCTATATAAATGACTTGCCAAATGTACAGTCTAAATGTATGCTGACGATGTACAGATATATGTTAGTCGCCCGTTGGTTAATTTCTACCATGAGTGTATTGTTGATTGTAATGATGAGCTAAACAAAATAGATAAGTGGGCCAAAATGGACTGAACTTAAATCCTACCAAATCGAAATGCATTGTAATTTACAAGAAGGCCCTTAGTACTGCTCAGCTAAGCCAACTCCAGATAAATGGAACTAAAATTGAATATGTTGATCATACTACTAATCTGGGCATAATTTTCAATAAAACGCTATCGTGGGGTAACCATATAACCACAAACCTTTGGGCTACTAAGGCAACTTTCTATATGTCAAACAATTTTTACCTGTTCACATCAGATTACTCATAGCAAAAACGTATCTAATTCCTTCTCTATTCTATGGCTTAGAAATTTTTGGCCACTGCAGTGTTGCTGATATGAGAAAACTCAATGTTGCCTTTAACTCGATTGCTCGATTCATATTCAACCGAAGAAGGTCTGATTCAATAACGCAATTGGCGTATACGATATTTGATCTAAGCCTTAAAAAGTGGATAGACTATTACAGAACTGTATTGTTTTTACATAAAATACTCACTTCGAAAGAGCCGGACAATCTTTTTAACAAACTTAAATTCGCTACCTCAGCCAGAACATACAACCTAATCTGTCCACGGACTAAGCTGTCTTGCTCTGAACGACAATTTTTTAAGCCTGCAATCAAAACATGGAATAATTTACCTAATGACATAAAAACTATACGAAACGAAACTCAATTTAATAGTAAATTAAAAGACTTTTTAAAAAACTAAATAGCTTCTCAGGAAAAAAAAAAAAATTAGTTATAATTTATGCATGTAGTATGTAAGAGAATATTGTTAGCTATAAATAATAATAATTTTTTTTTTTGTAATTTGTCGTTGTGACTAGTGCGTTAAAAATAAGTATCATCTTGTAGCACTGGGCTAGAGCCGAATAAATAAATTAATTATGTGATAACGTGTCTCACAAACAGAACAAACTGAAGCACAGAGAAAAAAAATATGCAAAAGCTAAACGAAAATGTGGGACTTCTACACGTTTTGACCGGGATTTTCAACCCATGACGTTTGTGTAGCTTTTCTGCACGCCGCATTTAGATATTGAAATCCTACACGTTACGTGTAGGTTTTCTGCACGAAACGTGTAGCTTTCTCATTTTAACACGTGGCGTGTTGCTTTTCTGTACGCAGCGTTTAGTTTGCTCATTTCTAAACGCGTGCAAAAAAGCTATCACATTAAACAAATTTATATTTTTTTTTCCTACTTACTCTGGAATGATTTGAACTCGGGGCCCTTGGACTGAAAAAAACACGGTTGGAACGACGCCTTAGATGTGTCTAATGTGTTACTTGCAGTGTTTGGAAGTACCTAGGTACAAATACCTAGGTGCATACCTAGATACATATTTTGTGTACCTTTTACCTTACCTCGGTCTTTTCAAATTCGAGTACCTTTTACCTTACCTAGGTCTTAATATTCATTAACCTTGTCAATAGGTAGAGTATTAGGTACTTTTCGTACGTGATTTTTTTCGCTCCGACTACATTATATCAGAGATGCTGCCGCACTCTGTCATATTTAAAAGATAAGTATCAGGGACCTGTATGTGGCTTTAACTGGACGCCCGGTAAAAATTCCCTGTTCAAAAACTATACGATCCATGCTAGATAAGAGGATGGAGGACTATCAGCCGAGCTCCCAACTTTACTTTACATTTCACAAGTGAAAATGGGAGCACGGCTGTATAGGAAAAATATCGCCGGTATTTTTCAAAATTCTTCGAGATATCCAAATGTTAAACAATTACAGAAAATGTATCCAGCTTCTGAAAAGCAGTTTGTACAGTGTACAGTTTTGAAGGAAACACGTGAAGCCTGAGTTTTTAGACTAGTCTAATTCAAAGGTAATAGAGCGGGATAGTTGAGCTGATGCTGAAATCATTTTTCCAAGGCACTTTAGATGCGTATCAAACGCTTTTAACTTAATTGTTACGAAATATGCTGAACAGGCTCTACCAAACACATTATTCAAGCGGTTGTCCAATTCTACCTTCGGGAAAGCAACGGCAACTTGGAATGCTGTTAGCAGATCCTTAGTAGAAGCAGATGAAGTTGACAAGTTGATAGCAGCACCAGATGGACTTCTAAATAAAACCAACAAAATTGTAAAGTGTTTTAAAGATTGGCTTGTTAATGCAATTACGGAAAATTTGGAAACTGTTGTCAATGAGAGTTCAACTTCAAAGAATTCTAAAGACTTTTACGATACCAGAAATGGTAGATTGGATAAAATAATATTGAATTGGAAGTCTTAGTTATCTTGCCGACTATGCAAATCTTTTGAATCTATACTTAAGTATAAAAACCATTGCAATGTTTTTTATAAGTATAATACCATTTTGTGTAGGTTTGTCCCAATTGAAAGAATTTTTAGCAGAAGAGGCCAAATACCTACATCAAAAAGAAAAGAAATAGAATGGATGACGAAATATTCGAAACTCTTGCTATATTAAAAAAGCGAGTTAATATTTATTACTAGTATAAATTGGTGAACAATGTATTTTATTTTAAAAGAACCTTTTTTGTATCTTTACCTTTACTGGAAATTCCGTATACCTTTTACCTTACCTAGATATATTTTTTGACATTTACCTTGTACCTTACTTAGGTAAGAAAATTGGGTACCTTTCCAATCACTGGTTACTTGTATTGAGTAAGATGTACTTGTATTGAAAACATACACCAATTTTAGCTTGCATTTTTTAGCTTGTAATTTTTAAGTTCGAATTCAGTGGTCTCATCATTTATATAGGGGAATAAAATTTGCACACGTTTCGTGTAGATTTCCAACATGTAGCATTCAGCATTTGTAATTCTAAACGTTTGTGCAGAAAAGGTACATGCAAAAAAAATGTAGAAGTTATTTGGAAATAATCTCATTTTCTAATTTCGTGTAGACTTTGCTTTTGCCCACGCAGCATTTAGCTTTTCTACACGAGGTGTTTAGATATTGAAATCCTACATGTTACGTGTAGCTTTTCTGCACGTGGCGGGTAGCTTTCTGAATTCTACATTTTGTGTGTGAAATTTAGTAGGGCGCAACACGTTTTGTTTAGCTTTGACGTTTCTACACGCGCCGTGCAGCCAATTTGTATATCTCTGTGTACACTGTGTACACACACAACACGCATCACAATTGGACAAACGAAAACAAAAATGACAAACGCGTTATCAACTTATAATCTTAAATATCTGAACTAAAAATTTGCATTTTTACAATTTTTATTTTGCTTCAAACTTTTTAAGCAGACGCACTACAAGTTGGAAAATATTTGCTGCCAATTTCACAAAAACCACGTGGCACACAAACAGCTGACTTCAACAGCCCGTCAACCAAACAGTGGTGCCACAAAGTTTGAATATGTTTTGTTTTTTATCTAATAGGAGTATTTATGAAATCTGAAAAAAAAAAAATTTTTGGGCTTATGCCAAAAAAAAACAGTGTGCAGTGTCAACATAAAAAGAGAAAGTTTTAGTCTACTTTTGTTTTGTTACTCTAACTAATTTTATTCAGATCATTCTCCATTCAAGAACCATTCTTCATTATAATTGCAATATGGTTAATCCCACATTTAATTTTTCCAATTGTACTTAGTCAAGGATCTGCAAATCAAATAATCAAATTTTTGAAAACCCATTTCCAGCAATCATGATAAACGCACAATTATGTCCCCGTTAGGGTATCTCTATGTATAATAATAATAATAATAAAATACTCTCCAACGATCGAACAGCTCTTGATGAAACATGTTGTTGTCGCTGCTGCTGTTATTGTTATTGTTTTTGTTACTGTTGTTGTGGCTGTTTCCGTTTCCTCTTCTCGTTCAATGTGGAAAACTTGAGGCTTCGCTGGGTGGTTTTATGTGCCGTATAGGAAGGTGGTATTGTTACACTTGCCAGCGAGTGTACCGCAGCAGTACGTGACAAAGAACAAAAGAAGGCACTTGGGCACTTGCATGCTTCCTTCCTTCCTTCCTCATTTTGTGGGGGGTCCTCCGTATGCGGTGTGTGTTCGTTTTTTCACTCTTATTGTTGTATCCACAAAAAAGCACGCTTATAATAATAATGACATTATGTATTGTACGTCCAAGTAGACTATGTAATATGGGAGGCTAAAGAAGTGGAAAAAATGCCTCAGTCTTTTTATTTCGATTTTTTAAGAGACGAATAAACTTTCTAATGAGGCGAGGGGTAAGAGAAGTATGACTGGAAGTGGTGTTGAAACTAATCAGAAATAAATTTAACATCTTGAGTTAGTGGATAAATAATTGTATAAATACTAAGACCTTTTTCGGTTAACAGTTGCGGCAACAGATGACAGAGTGCCAAGTATCTACATGAAGTCTTGCTCGTTAGGGATCTTAATTACAGCATTTTCGATAACTCAATGGTTTATGAAAAAGCGGTCAATTGCTACAAATTTGCTTGAATTCTCAACTCTAGTTACTATGGGGCTTGTGAACAAGTGCCAAACTGATTTAGTCTTTACGGATTTAAGGCTTATTTTCTTGATTGGACCCAGCGTGTTAGTTTTTTTTCGAAACTTTCCTACTCCATTCGTGAACTATCTGCAGTTTTCCAGGCTAGTCAGCTTTTTGCAATGGGGGTGAAGTATAAATATTCGAATTTTTGGGTTGTTAAAATATTATTTATTTTTATTTTATCTATATCAGGGCGGAGACTCCGGTATTTTTTAAAAAGTCCGAACCGAACCTGAACCGGAACAGAAAAAATTTTATCTGACCGAACTCGAAACTAAACCGGAGCAAAAAAAATGTGGAAAAGGTTTCGGTTCAAAAAAAATTTTCTTTTGCATTTTTTTCTATCTGTTATAAATATTAACTTTGGCATTTTCCAACATACGTGAGCCTTGGAATAAAAGCAGGTTGCAAAGAAGCATATTGCTGCATTGTAAATAGTGGACCATTTACTATTTTGTTTTAAGTCTGCAGTATTTTAATAGCTCATTTGCCCAATCTTCCGATTCACGAAATCAGTGGTGTCCAAACTCACACAATCAAGCATTGCGCTTGTGTGCGTAGCAGCGAAGCAAGAAGTTAACGTTTGATTGTTTGTTTGACATTTCGACATGAACAACAAGCAAACAACCAAATGCCTCGTGCGAGAAGAACGCCGAGCGTTCTATTTATAGAACACGTACTCTCTCTCACTATACATACGTGTGTGGGCTGCGGCGCCGGCAGAATTATGAGTTCCTATCCCATGGGATAGGCATTTGGTATTTTGGACACCGCTGCACTAAATCGGGTTCCAGAAATCTCTAGAGGTTTTGGTTTAAACGCTTGCATTTCGAATTAAAACTGTTTGCCTTTATATGTGATGTGCCACATACATGCCCGGCTACTAGATTAGATGACAAAAGTTGAGCGATTTGATACCAACTGCTCATGGCCAAGTAGATTTAATGCGTACGGTTTTACCGACCTATGATCTATTAGTCGACCTTATTCTTATCATTTTTTACTTGTTTAGTTCCAAATCAAATCGTTTGTACGAAAATCTCTAGAGATTTCTGAAACACACCCGATAATATAGGTTTTCACATAAAGAACACTTTGAAATAGTAATAATTTATTTTCCAAGTCAGTGCTGTGTCGCGAAATCAGTGCGAATTTTGAAAAATTGAAAAATCATCTTTTGGTTTCAACAGGATGGCGCCACTTGGCATACAGGCCGATTAACAATCGAACTTTTGCGCACCAATATTCCGTTGGTTGTTTTGGTGATGTCAATTGGCCCTTTCGCAGCTGCGATTTAACACCGCTGAATTTTTTTGGAGGATGCTGTAAAAAATCGATGCTTTGCGGAAAATGCAGAAACAATTCCATTGCAACTGTTATTGGCGAAATAGGCGACGAGATGATTGAAAATTAGCTCAACAAATGGGGGGACAGGATGAAGTACTGTAAGGGCAGTAGAGGGACCCACATGAACTAAATAATATTTCATTCTTAAATCGGACACTTCAATGAAGGCGAAAAGCTCTCTTCAGCTACGGAGCTGGAAAATAAGTATACTTTTAAGAGAATTCAAGGATTGCATTTAAACTGTAATCATTCAAGTTTTGGGAAACTATCATTGTAAAGAACGCAAAACTATCATTCTGCAACACAAGTATCAGTCGAGCGCACTTTTTCTACTCAGATACATGGAGTCAGTATCAGTGAAAGTTTACTGAAAGACATACTAATTAAGTTATATCAAGGTAGTCAATCCTCTAAGCCGATTGACGATTAAAATAAGTACAAAACATTCTATGTTGAAGTCTATAAAGTTCTAACATCATCCACCATACATTGTTGAAATAAAATACATTTTTTAGGCTGAAATAACATTTCAATGATATTAACAATTGATTTTTATTTTAGAATGTGTCGTACTTAATTTAAGTACTTACAGGAATAAGACATACCTAAAATTTGATATAACGAGAAGGCCAAGCAAACTTCTGTGCCGAAGTTTTTATACCCTTGCAAATGCTGTTTTTGAAATATCAGAGTTTAAGAACGCTTACATAAAAATCGAACAATTTTTTAACTAAAACCCATTTTCACGCAGGTAAACATCTGATTTCACCCAAATTTCACGAATGTTTTTGAAAACATATCAAATTAACAATCGCGGAGTTTAAGAAAGAAAAAATTTAAAACAGAAAAGTTTTTCTCACTAAGACCCATTTTCCGACCGATCGGTCCTATGGCAACCATAAGATATAGTCACCCGATGTCGATCAACTTTTTCAAATTAGTTTAATATTAAGAATCACCGACTTTAGGAACTATTTATTTGAAAACAAAAATGTTTCTTTCACTCAGACCCATTTTTCGACCGATCGGTCCTATGGCAGCTATAAGATATAGTTATCCGATTTTGACAAAAATTTGCAAATCTGTTTGAAAACATATAATATTAATTATCGCCGAGTTTTATGACGCTAGCATTGAAAACAAAAAAGTTTTTCTTACTAAGACCCATTTTCCGACCTATTGTTTCTATGATATAGCTATAAGATATAGTCATCCGATCTTGACCAAAATTTGCAAATCTGTTTGAAAGCAGATAATATTAACATTGGCCGAGTTTAGGGCCGCTAACATTGAAAACAAAAAAGTTTTTCTCACTAAGACCCATTTTTTGATCGATGGTTCCTATGGCAGCTATAAGGTATAGTCATCCGATCCGGTCGGTTCCGACATATTAGCATCGTGCAGTAAAAAGAAGACTCTGTGCAAAATTTCAGAGTCGTAGAAACAGACGGACAGACAGACGGACAGACAGACGGACAGACAGACAGACAGACAGACGGACGGACAAAGCTCAATCGACTCAGCTCGTCGCCCTGATCAATAATATATATAGTTTATGGGGTCGGAAATGAATATTTCTATGCGTTGTAAACTTCTGGGCAAAATTATAATACCCTTTTTGCAAGGGTGTAAAAACGGTATAATCATTATTTTCTGAGAGTACAGTAAGGGTATTGTGTCGATCGGAATTGACAAAATTTTGGCATAAACTCAAAAAATTAATGTTAGAATATAGGAAAAAAATTTAATTGCTCTAAAAGAATATAGAACCATGAACCCTAATTTCTGGCTCAAACATTTTTTTGTGCATCCCTGGAGTTTTGGCACGGCCCTGAACGTTCGGGTTCTACTCGCAACTAAAGATGCAATTGTGTTGATTAACATGTATGATATGATATAATTAATACATTTTGCGCGACTTTGAAATATTTGGTATTGTTGCAGACGGCAAACAGTGTATTTTATCTTTTTTGGTTATATTTTCGAAAAACATCAAGTAAGAATATCGGTCAAGCACAACTGTAATATACTCTGTACCCGCAAAGAAGTATGCTTAGTGTGTATTTTGCTACTGCAGTAGCAGCAGAACGCATAGAGCTGCTGCGTTGCGACAGCGAAATTTCTTTGGCTTATGACTTTACAATCGTTTATCCGATCTTAACTATTCCTTTGCCAAATCGAAAAGTAATCTTGATTGCTAAATATCTCATGAAGGAACAAACCATCTATCTAGAAAACTATGGGAGCAATGACGTATTTTCCAAATTATGGAGGCGGGTGGGTGTGTGGCAAAAATTAAAAATAAATTTGATCGACCTGCAAGTATAATAAGTTTATGTCCCATACATGTCAAACGTCTATCTCTTACCATCTTTGAGATCTGTGCGCTCAGACGGACGAAGTTGTATGGGCGGTACTAGTGGGCGTGGTCGGATCGGTTCAAAATAATAATTGGAATAATTAAATGTTCCAAGATATAGCACTCTAATTAGGTTCGTTTAATTTATGCCAAAGTTTTGGCAATTCCGGCCATTGCACAGTGTGTCGTTTCAGCAATCTAGACGATGAAAAAGGAAAAAAATAAAGTTCTCAGAAAAAATATATTTTCACATTTGTTATACCAAAATGTTCAACTGTTACGAAAATGCACAAAAAGGATACCAAAAATTGAGAACTCAGAAGTAACGGGACATTAAAGATAAGAAATGTTGTTGCTTGAGAATGTAGTCGGAAATTAAGTGCAACTTTATAAATATGGCGTATATTCGCCATAATGTTTTTATACCCGTTACTCGTAGAGTAAAAGGGTATACTAAAGTCGTGCAAATGTATGTAACAGCCAGAAGGAATCATTTCCGACCATATAAAGTATATATATTCTTGGTCAGCATCAACAGCCGATTCGATATAGCCATGTCCGTCTGTCCGTCTGTCCGTCTGTCCGTCCGTCCGTCCGTCCGTCTGTCTGTATGAACACCTAGATCTCAGAGACTAGAAGAGCTAGAGCAACCAAATTTGAAATGTAGACTCCTATTGTCTGCACGCAGATCAAGTTTATTTTCAATTTTTGCCACGCCCCCTCACGCCCCCGCAATTTGGAAAAAACGTCATATCTCCTACAGTTTTGATGATAGATGGTTCGTACTTTCTAGAGATATCTAGTACTCAAAATTGTTTATTGATTTGCTGAAGAAATGATAAAGATCGGATGAACGATACTCAAGTTATGAGCAAAAAACGGTCAGTTAACACCCACCACCCACCCCACCCATAACCTAAGCATTGCGTTCAGCAGCAATCTTAGTGAGAGAGAGAGAGAGAGAGAGAGAGAGAGAGAGAGACTTAGAGAGCGCACTGCGTTGTGCGTTGTGTGTTACCTGGCCGTTTGACTCGTGACCAAATTCGAGCTGCGACATTAAGGGTGCAGAGTATGTTATAGTCGGGCTTGATGACGTTTTCAAAAGTTTTGTTGTCTGATCTGTTTATCGTGATGAATTTGGAGTCATTTATGTTGCATTTAGTAATTGACAAATGTCTATTAATATCTGGCGGATAATAAATAGCCGAGTTAAAAAATATTGCATACTTTTCGGCTGACCCACCTCAGGCATACAGGAAGGATAATAAACATTTGTTTCCATGAGTAACGGGTATATCGAAGTCGGTTAGAGCCGACTTTAACTTACGCTCTCGTTCTTTTAAATTATTGTGCTTACCACAGGCGACCACAGGCTCGTGAAAGTTAATAATTTTGCTTTAAATCTTGGGTTGACTTTCGGATCGCCTCACAAGATATAGGTATTTATATATGACAACCGCAGTCAACTATGTTTTATCTAATTTTCATGGGGGAACAGTCAAATTGCATTAATAAAAGCCAATCTTACAATTATACATAGCCCATTTCGAAATATTCGAATTTACGGCCACGCTAGCTTAATTTTTCTAGTTTGGACATTAATTTTGCTCTTTTTTTTTTTATAAAAGTGCCTTTAGATTTCCTTTACTTGTGGAAACCACATATGAATATGATGGGTCAAAATGTCGCATGCGACATGTCGCGTGCGAAAGTGATTAAAATGAAATGAAAAATGAACTACTCGCATGCGAATGCATTGGTTTTTTGTAATTATCTTGAAAGCGAACAATTGCCCAAAATCAACTTTAGCACCAATTATAGTGCTAATCAAGAGCTATAAGTTTCGTCTCTTGTCAAAATAAAATAATGTTTTGGCATATACTTTTTTCTTCACTTTGAATGCGTACGAATGTCGCATTCGACATTTGAGAAATGCCCATATGCAGTTTTATCAACGCGAAATCTTATTCAGTCAGAAAATGAGAATTGGCGACTCGCAATGGGCATTTTCTTCAATTTAGGATTGTAAAACCATTTTTACAAAATAAAGTCTAGAATCTGCCTAGAATTTGCAAAAATATCGGGAATTCACTGAATATAAAACTTGACTTCGCGCGAGGCAAAGACTTTTGTTTTGTCCACTATGACACTTTCAAAGTTTAAACATGGAATCCCAGAGGTCATCCGATCGTTGTGAAAAGTTTCATCCAAGAATCTGGTCCATGCCGCAGAGTAAGAACGGCGAAACAGGCAAGTCAAGAAAGTCGAATGCAAGTCAATTAGAATAAAAATTAAGAAAAAAATGGTTGCTCGTAGGCAACAGGCAAGCTTTGAAATCGCCATCAACCTATCGTTTCTTCCAAGAAGTTGAGCCATGCTGCTGGGACAGGAAGTCGAATGCAAGTAAATTAAATTAAAAATTAAGAAAAATATTGGTTGCTCGTAGGCAACAGGCAAACTTTGAAATCGCCATCAACCTATCGTTTCTTCCAAGAAGTTGAGCCATGCTGCTGGGACAGGAAGTCGAATGCAAGTAAATTAAATTAAAAATTAAGAAAAATATTGGTTGCTCGTAGGCAACAGGCAAACTTTGAAATCGCCATCAACCTATCGTTTCTTCCAAGAAGTTGATCCATGCTGCTGGGTTAGAAAGTCGAATGCAAGTAAATTAAAATAAAAATTAAGAAAAATATGGTTGCTCGTAGGTAACAGGCAAGCTTTGAAATCGCCTATCAACCTATCGTTTCTTTCAAGAAGTTGATCCATGCTGCTGGGTTAGAAAGTCGAATGCAAGTCAATCAAAATAAAAATTAAGAAAATTGTTTCAAAGAAGAATAAAACTTATAAAAGAAATTAAATTGATTCGAAGGTCTTTGCTAAACAAGAGCCGGATGAAGAATGAGCTGCTGAAACAGCAAACGTTTGTCAGGTCAACTTTTGGCCTACTAAGATTTCGTCTAAAATTAAAATTGATTTACAAAGGGCATAGCCGAATAAGCCTTGCAAAACTGCCCCAGAAGATTTTAGAATATTTTGAATCAGGGATGGTATCTATTATCTAGGAGGGAATGTACGCCAAATAAGACAATAGGTCCATTGATTGACAAGTAATCTGCAGCAATGCTAAAACCTAAATATCTATATATCTGGTCTTACATTACGTTGTACCATGAACTGTTGATTGAAAATCAATAAGATTTGATGTACATATCCGTTTCAAAATTCACGAATTTGTACTCTTAGCTCTTTGGTACAAAAACGATGGTCAAAGTTTTCAAAATTTAAAATTACCACTTTCCAGATTTCACAATACCACAGAATTTGTACAGCTGATGTGTCTTCTAACCATCTAAATAATTAAAAAAAAACGAGTCCATTCCAAAAAATCCTTAGCCAATCAGACCAAACCCAGCCAGGGTTTTTTTTGCTACCAAATTTTATTGGTCTCGTTGGTATCAAAGTTTTGCGGTGTTCTGTGTTATTGGTAAGAAAAATATAAAGTAAATATTTTTCTAAACAATTAGTATTTATAATAAGAGTGACGTTATAGAGAGGTGCTTATACTACAGTTTTGCCACATTTAGTAAGCACATGATATTATTCGTCAGACCACGCTAGGCCCTTGACATTAGTACATGAGATAGGATTGCCCCTATAGGGACAAAAAAGTCTTGCGGTATTTTTATTGAACTTTCAATTGTTCATAAAATTGATTATAATAATGCGATTTAAGTCAAATATGCGTCGTTTTGTTCGATGACGAGTTCCCAACGAGATGCCAACTTCATAATGCCCCTCTTATAGAAGCTCGCTTCCCTATTGGCAAAAAACTCGGAGAGCCAATTTTCAAAGGACTCTCTTGTGGCCAACTTCCGACTACCAAGCTCGTTCGCCATGGACAGAAATAGGTGGTAATCAGTTGGTGCGAGATCCGGATTATACGGTGGATGCAAAAGAACCTCCCATCCGAGCTCCCGGAGCTTCTGGCGCGTCACCAAAGATATGTGTGGCCTGGCGTTGTCCTGATGGAAGACAATTCGGCCTCTGTTGATCAAAGATGGCCTCTTCTGCATGAGTGCTGCATTCAAGCGGTCCAGTTGTTGGCAGTACAGGTCCGAATTGAGCGTTTGGCCATAGGGGAGCAGCTCATAGTGGATGATTCCCTGCCAATCCCACCAAACACACAGAAGAACCTTCCTGGCCGTCAATCCAGGCTTGGCCACCGTCTGGGCAGCTTCACCGCTTTTCGACCACGACCGTTTGCGCTTCACGTTGTCGTAAGTGACCCACTTTTCATCGCCAGTCACCATCCGCTTCAAAAACGGGTCGATTTTGTTGCGATTCAGAAGCGATTCGCATGCATCCATACGGGCAAAAATGTTTGTTTTTTTGCGTCAAGTCGTGTGGCACCCATACATCGAGCTTCTTTTTGAATCCAAGCTTCTTCAAATGGTTTATAACGGTTTGATGACTCATGCCCAGCTCTTGGCCGATGCTGCTACGGCTGCTACTATGCCGGTCTCTTTCGATCAATTCAGCGATTTTATCGCAATTTTCGACGACAGGCCTTCCGGACCGTGGCGCATCTTCGATCACCTCTGCACCAGAACGAAAACGTTGAAACCATCGTTGTGCGGTGGAAATGGAAACTGTATCGGGTCCATAAACTGCACAAATTTTATTGCCAGCATGAGATGCATTTTTGCCTTTATCGTAGTAGTACTGTAAAATATGCCGTATTTTCTCTTTATTTTGCTCCATGTTTGCGACGCTATAACTCACGAACGACTAAAAACAAACAACAATAAATCAAACACGTGTTAGCGCGTGAAAAGAGCTTTCCAAAAAGCTCTAGCGTGAACCGATGCTACGAATACAACTAGAACTACGCGCTTGCAAAGACAAGCTTGCGGAAATACCGCAAGACTTTTTTGACAGCC